>VYZW01031544.1:9011-29425 GCA_013401315.1 Balaeniceps rex | reverse complement strand
TAATTTGTAAAGTGCAGAAATAAGTCACATGAAGAGAAAAAGAACAGAAAAAGAAGATACAATCATGTTCATAGCTATAACATAAATTTCACATTTTGCAAATATGATTCAGTGTGAATGGTGATAATAGTACCAATTTTACCAGTAAATTAAATCCTAATACTTCATAAATGTTTTTTATTTTAATCAAGGGGTATTTTCCTTCCTTGTGAAAAAAATTATGCATAATTTTCATTTTAGGCTGCCCTCAGAATCTTACATGTTTAAGATTATTTGCACCTCTCTTACACAGATGACACTGTCAGTTTGGAATTTTAATTTCCATGNTTTCTATCACCAGTTAGATACTGGAATAACTTCCCATATTCCAATAGCAAAATAGTAGCAAAATATTCATTTTGATGGTAAATTCATGTCTAAAGTGACATTTTCTGCCAGCCAAGTGACTGTTTTTCTTGTCTGCTTTGCTTGTTTATATTGGTAGCCCTTCTGCTTTTCCCTGTACATAGGGAGTACCTGCAAAAACTGAATGCTGATCTTAGTTCCTAGGCACTGCTGTAAAAAGCATGTTTATTGCTCTTAGAAACATCAGCTATACTTTTTTAAGCTACAACTCAACTACATGCCCCAGGATCGTGTGAGTGCTAACACAGGTGATCAGTGTAATGTCTATGCTGTTCTTCATCTCAGGACCCGCAAATTTTCTTATCACATTTCCCAGTACAAATTCTTACAAACTCAAGGAAAGATGAAGCTGTAATACTGATGGGGAAAGCAGTAGGAAGGAATCCATATGTTTTATAAAACATGAAAATACATGTTAAGAAGTTCATCACAAATTTGCATGAGTGGGAAAGTTAATTCTAATAAACAAACTAATTTTTTTTTCTGATACAATTTTAGGATTAAGTTCTGTTTATTTCAAATTCCTTGGAAAAATTTTTATGCACTGTTGAATTTTCATCCACTCTCCCATCCTTTTCACAGATCCTTACTACTGTCCAGAAACTGCACCAATGTTAAGTTTCTGAACAGAGAATTAAAGTGTGCATGGCATTTTTGGTATAACATGCATTTAATCATTTGTGTTAAGTATGATTTGTTTTAATCAGTTCTTTAACAGCAATTTGTTTAATGTACTCAGCCCAGCTTACTTTCAGGAAAGTGGAATGAGAAACTGAGCACAGTATTGATTATGTTGATTAATAGAGGTGGTGATTAATACCTTTGTTGCCACTCTCAAAGTCAGTCCAGACGTACTTCAGATGCAAATATTCTCAGTCAGGCTCTACTGCACATGCATCTTGTTGTTTGTGTCAAATTCTCCCTAGTCATCTTCTCCTGACTCTCTTTCCAAAAAATAGTAGGTTGTGACACAGTCTTCAGGACAAAAAAGGCAACACAGCAATGGCAGATGAGAATGAAAGCACAGTGTGGGCCAAGAGGATTTCTCCATGTTAGAAATGAATGCAACTCTCTTTAGTAAAGATAAAACTCAAATTCCGCAAATATTCTACTCCTCAGCTGCTAAATGCCTGGAAAGTGAGTTTACAGGTGTTCAAGCAAAACCTGAGTAAAACACAACTGACATCTTTGGCAATTCATTCTGGGTGGGAGGGGAGGAAATCAATCAAAGACTTTATTACAAAAAAGCTGAACTAAGCAAAATGTACAGCCAGAATATGGCTCAAACCTCTGCGACCATTCAAACACTCATGGGCACCCTGCATTGAATACTGTGAATACATAGGCTGCTCTAAGCACTGAGGGCTTTAGGAAACAAAAACTAATCCTGTTTTCCAAATCATTTTCAGACAAACTTCATCAACATGTTTGGACTGAAGGACAAAGCTTTTGCTGTGCTTCTTTTATTTCTTATTTGTCCAATGTTAATTAGAGGATCTTAGGAAGACTCTGTAACTGCATATTGCATAAACTGCTAATGGGCTCTTTGAGTGGGATTGCTGTTAAAAGGCTAAGTAATCTTCTCTCCACTTCTTCCACAATTGGACAAACATTAAAATAGTTGATTCTAGATGCTAGCATGGACAGTGTATTATACATATATGCAAAGCACTTCCAAATAAAAACTGAATGCTCAGAAAAGACATCTGTAATTTAAGAGGACCTTTTTTATTATGTACTGCCATCTGAAATTGAAAATTATCAAAAGTTAAACCAGGAAAAAACCCAACACGTCAGGCATGTATTTTTGAAAATTTAAGAGCAGTAACACAGAAAACAAGAGTGGAAAGTGAATTAGATTCCTGGAATGTTTAAAGGACAGCAAAAAAACATGCAAGGAGGTATTTCTACACAATCTCTTGGTGTTCTCTTCAGTGAAAGAACACAATCCCAGATCTCAAAGCACCTAAGGAGCCCCTGAAGCTAAGATCAAACCCCAGTGGAATAAGATAAATCATGTGCAGCAAGCTGAAGGAAACCAAGGGAAAGGTACTGAGGGAATACCCCTTGTTAGAAGAGTAGCAGAACATGATCTCATACAAGCACAGGAACAGAGACTATCTCAATCTTGTGATGTTCATTCTTCCAGCAATAGACAACAGTTTATTTAAAGAACACCATCCTTTTTTCACTAGTTAGGGAGGACATTTATTTACTGTATACCAAGACCTCATCAGAAAGTTATGTGAAGGTACATGTGAAAGCTTAAGAGCATTTTATCTTCTCTGTCACCTCAGTGGGGAAGCTCCATTAGTCCTGGCCAAATATCAGAGGTTCATTAGAAACATCCAGCAGAGATTTACATGATTTACCAACCATTCCTAACCAACTGGACTGCCTTCTATGATGAAATGACTGGCTTAGTTGATCTCATTTGTCATGTCCTTAGCAAGCTTTTTCAGACAGACTCCAATAGCTTCCTACCAGGCAAACTGAAAAGGCTACAAGGTGGGTGGAAACCCTGAGCAGTGGCACCACCCAAGAGCCAACTGGCTGCAGAAAGCAGCTTTGCAGTAAAGGACCCAGGACCCTGATGGACCAAGCTGACCATGAGTCATTGTTGTGCTCTCACAGTGATGAAAGTCACCCACACCCTCAGCTGCATCAGGGAGAGAGTAAGCAGCAGGGAAGTGCTTCTTCCCTTCTTTTTGGCACCTGTGAAACCTCACATGGAGGACTATGTCCGGTTTGGGGCTTTGCAGTACAAGACAGACATTGGCAAATGGAACAAGTCCAGCCAAGGCCACTGAGATTGTCAGGGGGCTGGATTATATGACATTCAGGGGCTGCTGAGAAAGCTGGGATTTTTCAGCCTGAAGGAAAGGATATTAAGGGTCCCCCTCGTTAGTGATCTAAGAGCAGCCTTCCACTACCTAAAGGTGCTTATAGGGAACATGGAGCCAAATTTTTCTTGGATACACACAGTGAAAGGACAAGAGGCAAAGAACAAGCTATGGCAAGGAAAATTCTGAGTAGGCATGGGAAATTCCTTAGGCATATAGTTTTAAATTAAAGTTCACCGTGAGAGAGGTTAAGCACTGGAACAGCGTGCCCAGAGAGACTGTGAAAGTCCATCCTTGGGGATATTCACAACTTGACTGGACAAGGTCCTCCACAACTTGATCTAATTTCTTAGTTAGTTCTGATTTCAGCAGGAGCAGATGACCCACAGACGTCCCTTCCAACCTTAAATGTTTGATGATTCTGGTTCTAAGACTTGAAAATGCTCAGTTAATCCTTAACAAGGTGGTTATTTATTTATTTGGTAAAGAGGAAAACATGTAGATTCAGGACTGCTATAATTCCTTTCTGTAGTTCTGAGAAATTTGAGCATTTTTCATTACAGAAAGCCTGCATTGGAGAAGATTGGTGAAGAACATTGTCAATGTTTTTGTACTGGAGGTTAATCCCAGACTGATTGACTAAAATACTTCTCAAGGGTTTGGAAATCACCTTGTACCCCCACATTACAGTATGTACATGACTATTTCTGGAATGAGTTACTAAGACAATTAAAAAACCAAATAAATACAATATGTTCTAAGTACAAGGTTACAATTTCTCCAAACGTATATTTGTATTTTATGATTTATTGCAGTAATGTTTGCTAATAATTGAGCAACTAATAATTTTTTCCTTCCATGGTATTAGAAAGAACATTTGCATAATGGAAGAAGATTGTTTTCCCAGAAAATCTCACCAGATTTCTAGGTGTCTTTTTTCCACGTGAAATTTGTCTCATTTCCAAAACTAATATTACCCATGTCTTTGCAGGTAAGACAATCTGTTTTTCTATAGCTTACAACTATGATTATCATAGGAACTAGTCATGAGACAGAGAACCAGAAAATTTCATAAAAACACCAGCTGATAACTGACAAATACCTTCTGTTGCAAACCTCTTTCCAAAAAAATCTCACCTTGAGGGAAGTATGTGAAAAGTGCACTTACTGTCTCCCACATGCTCACAATAAACCAAGATTAATGTTATTTTTACCTTTTTTAACTACAGAGAAGCGAGTTGAATCCCTTTGGTAGCTAAATTAACAACATTTCAGTTTTTTTGCTTTTTGATTTTTAATGAGCATGCATACTGAGATATACAAATTACCATTCCAAATGTTTCCCTTAGCTTTTTTTATTTTCTCTTCCAAAATCTGCATTTCAAAAGTTTTCTCATTAACTTTCTCTCTATCCTTAACATTATCACTTAACATTATACTAGACAGTAAGTATGTTTAGTGATACAGTGAATAATTTTTCAGTATAACAAATTTTTCTTCAGTTCATTTCTGTAAAGAGATAGTTAAACATATTCTGTCTTTAGACATGGACGCGAGGGAGCTTTGTGAAAATTCTAGTTAAAAAAAAAGAAAGAAAAATGAGGTAAGACCGATATTTTTACAAGCACCATTTTAAATGGTGATATTTTAAGTGGTTAAATCAGGGTTTAATATTTCTAATTTTAGAAATAGATTACATTATTATTTAACTGTATGCAGTCCCAGTTATCTTAATTGTATGGTTACCTGTTTCTATACTGAGGTGTTTACAATGTGCCTAAATTTGCCAGGTTTGGGAATCTAGAAATTTCTTTCATTTTTTATGACCCAAAACCACATCATGGTTTTGTGTTTTTCTTCTGTGTTTTCATGTATTTAATGCCTTTATTAAGAACTCTTAGAACAGTGTAGATACCAATGTCTTGAAAGTGTTGCAAATTAATACAACACAACTGTGTCATCTTCAGCTTCAATTTTACCTGTTTACTGTGGCTCAGCCTATGATTAATGGAGCCAATCCTTGCTTGAAGCCTGAAAGCTACTCTTTATTAATTTCCACTTTCATGCCACGCACTGAAGAACATCATATAGCCTGGAGTGCACTCCTTCTCTGCTCTTTAGCTTAGCCAGAAAGTTCAATTTAAAAAATAACTATAAAAGAAACTAGCAAAAGGACAGAAAATAAAATAATATCTGTAGAAAGTTAAGAAATAACATGTCAAATGAAAGATGTGATAAGGGTAACAAGAAAAATGTATTGAGAACAGTCTTTTTTTCTAGTTTAAAGTCTAGTAGTTATTCATGGCAGGAGTTGCTGCACTGCCTGAGTCCCGTCACGTAACTTTGCTTCATCAACATCCCATGTAAGATGCAAATAGTATTTTTAAATTAGGAACACAGAGAACATCTTAAGCCAGCCCGGTAAGATGATACAGTGCTTACATCCCGGCTCCCAGGTGTAGGTGTGCTAATGGGAGGACATTGCCCATGGAGAAGATAATGATCCCCCTGCCAGGTGACCTGAGCATGGCGCAGGGCTGTGCCATCCTGCACACAGCACTGGCCACAGCACAAACTCCACCAGCTATTCATACCCTGAGAGCCTGCAGGCAGCTCCCACTTGGCACCAGCAATTACTCCATCTGTGTGTGCTTATCTTTATCTTGATGTGAAGCAGCATGTTCTCATGTGAACATTTGCTTGGCAGTAGAAATGCTGCACAGAATTGCTCACCGCTAGGAAAATCCTATACGAGCGCTAAAGGCGGGATCTGCGCAGTGTGTTTTGCCCATCGGTCCATCTGAAAGTTTGTAAAAATGTCTACACTATGCTCTTTCCCCTTCTAGTATTAGCACCAATAAATGGTATTTTTATTCAATACTTCATGGAGTCTGAGTGCCTTTTGTACTGAAATCCGTAACAAGCACTAGCCCCTGTGCATTACAACAGGCTAGCATTCTGGTCATTGAACTAATGTTTTGAAAATGAAAATGAAGAAAGTAAAACAAGAAACAAAACAAATTAAAAGAACAACAGAAAAAGGAAAAAAAGCATGGTGAATTCCTGCCTTTCAGACACACCTTACATTGCTCATACAGAAATCAGTGTCTTGGCTCACTGAAAACAGAAATCAATCTAGACTGAAAAAAGTAGAAATATGAATTCAAGAGAGTCATATCTGAAAACTTCTATTTGTTCTACTTTTTTTTTTTTAACTTATTTCCAGTTTGTTCTTAATATCTGCAATGACAGTGCCTTTGGATATCTCTTCTTCTATATAATTGTTTTTCTGGACCTGTCATTTATAAATAGGAGGAATCCTTCAATTGATTTCTATCAGTCCTCTAGTAAAATCATGTTCTTCATATTACTGCCATTGTTTTTCTTCCTTAGGGTATACAACTAAGGTCAAAGCTGAAACTGATACTAGATTGATAGCTTTCCCAACATGGTATTTTTAATTTACAGTTCTTTGGCTGTCTTTCTGAGGGGTGGGGTGGATGCTGGGGAGAGATAGGAACTGAGTTTGTGTGTTGTTTGTAACAGTAGTTTAAATTGAATAATTTTTTTTTCCACAGTGTGGCAGCAAAGCCTTTTAAGAGGAAGAACTGACTCGTCTCAAGAACTTTTTGCTAAGTCAGTTGAAAATTGTGAACAGCTAAAGTCAGAGCCCATAGACTCCTTGTCCCCCGTGAACTGGATTCTGTCTGGAAGACTAATTCTCTGCTCTAGAATTCCAAATCACTGCAGGATCCTTATTCTTACTTTACCACAGTTATTTATTTTTTAATGGTCCCTTTTTTCCATAATAAAAGTCTTGAAATACAAAACAGTTCCAAAAAATTTTGAATTATGTTTTGCTGTGTTATACAACCATGCTGCAGACCCACAGGCAAAAATGTGAAAGAAACCTTCTTCTGTAATGCCTGATAGGAAGAACTTAGGAACATGCAGGCACGCAGTAAGTGTTCTGCAGTTCAGCAAATGAATCAGATACAGAAATGGCACAGAGCATTCAAAGGCAAATTATGTTGGTTTTTTACTTCCCAATGCCTTGTGTGTGTGTGTACATGTGTACACGTGCAAACAAGCAAGAGAGAAGGCAAACGTAATGAAATCTAATTCCCAGAGAATTATATGAGACAAAAACATTTACAGCCCCACTCTGTAATCCTCCAGATTCAGAATTGCTACTTAAAAAAGCAAAAATCATGACCACGTTTCTGTGATCTATGGCCTCCTGATTGCAGCAGCGTTCCACTTCAGTTTTCCATCTCATTTGAAACAAATTAAGGAACTGAGCACTTTTCATTCCTTCCACTCTCTACTTACTAGGTACTACTTTTCTTCTAATCAGGTTAAGGCTGTCTAATTTTGAACACAACATGTCTATTTTGATCATCAGTTGACTTTTTACCTTCTCGCAACACTATTTATTCTTTCACGCTTGAAGTCAAAGGGCGAAATTCTTTCTTAGACATAGTGATCTCAGTTTCTTAAAAGCTTAAGAGAAAATTGTTGCTATTTTGGAAAAGGTAACTATTATTTTTTCCAGGAAAATTCATTATTCATTTCAGTATGTTTCAAAGCAATTCATCAAGGAAAAGACTTTGTACAGTCATGAAAATAATAAAAAAAATAATTATGGCTATACCAACTAAGAAAAGCTAAGCAGTATGGTCGATTTATTTTCTGCAACAGACAATAGAAAAATTATTACATTTTAGGAAATAACGTCTAATGTGAAAATGTCTTAAAGTAATGTCTGCATTATAATCAGTTAATTAAAAGTATTATTTTAGATGTAGACTATCCTATGTGACATCTAGGATATGGATTATTTAGGCATCTGGCTAAACCTATGTCTACAGTGTAACTGAATAATAAGATTACTGGAGGTTCTCCCTTAAAATATGTGTGCTCAATATGAACACACACGTATGTACTTTCATACGCAACAGTTGGTCTTCCTAAGTGTGAATCTAAATCTTATTATGCTAAATTTGGATTTATAGAAATTCAGACAAGCCAAAATGTATACGATGTGTGACATTAGAGAGGTTCATTTCTTATCTGCGACTTGCTGACTCATGATTTAAATATACAGTGATAAATTACTTCTGGGAAAGAGTCTAATGGTGTGTATCAAACAGAAGAAGCTGTTAAATTCTAATATTTAAAACTGTGGGAGGAAATAAGTATTTGGCTACACTCAAAACAGTCTTGGAAAAATGGGGAGGATTTTTTTTTAATTAAAAAAAAAGCAATTTCCTTCAGCTTTTAACCTCAGCAAAGCACATAAACAGTGAATGACCCACAACATAAATCTTTTAGAAGTTATTCTACTGTTATTGACAATATTCTGGTAAATCAATACTGACTTCCTGTCTCACCACCCTCCTTTATCTTTGATAATGGAGCAAGCTTGTTTTTTCAGTATAAATCAGATTTATCCATGCTTTGCTATGGATGACTTTAAGTCCATTTACTACAAAACTACTGCTACAAGGTCATCCATAATCAGCTCTTAACTTCAACATATTATAAAACATTTCAAATTAATTTCAGAAATATTTAATGAAAGCGGTTAAAGGAACAGAGCACGGTAGCTGCCTGTGCAGTGCCTGCAGCTATGACATGACTTACTGGTTTTAGAGCAAGGTATTACCTATGTTCAAAGGCTCGTTATTAAATGTCAGAAGTTCATAGTCATTTGGAATAATTTCAAATAGACATTTTTAGCTAACGCTTTTTAGGTTTAGTGTAGGTTAAATGCTCTACTTATTCAATCCCTGAATTTAACAAGAATGAAAAAGAATATATAGCCAATATTTTACAAGAATACCACTGATAGCTCCTGCTGTTTACTGAAGAGACTTGTAACGATGCATGCATAGAATCTCACGCTTAAACTTGTGCTGTCCAACATCCATGCATACAAACACATAAATATACCTGCTACATAGTTACATGTATTTTACAAACACAATCTGGATTGTCTGATTATTACCCAAGTCTACTGAATACTGCTTCATTTTTCTGAATTAAAGGAGAGTGTAATCTCATGAACTCCTGGAGGTACTAGGAGTGCTCCTAAAAGTATGCAAAAGGAAATTTATTAGAGAAAATTTATTATTGCCAAATAATAAATGCCAAAGTTCTCTATACAGTAGTCTATTCCACTGCAAAAGATATCCACAGAAAGAAAAAAAAATGAAATCACAGTTTCAGTAGGATTAACTAGCTCAGACACTTGGCTGATTATCAAGTAGTCACCATGTATGGCCACTGAAATGGAAACTGCTTGAACTTAATGAGAAGTTGGAATAGGCTTGAGTCAAAACTGGACTTCTGTTTGGCTTAAAACCATGTAACAGTATCTCTTTTTGCTACTGCTTTCAGTGTCCACTCTCCAGCAAGGCAAACTAAAGTTAGCATTCAAATAAACCAAGGCAGGTACCCAGAGCATTGCAAGCACATTAGGAAAGTGAGCTGATTTACCTCATGGAGCTCCATGCTGCTGCTTCTGGTTAGCCAGCTATTTTTACACTACAATGCAGTCTCAGGACAAATATTCATAAAATATCCCTGCATTGTCTTTAACCAACTTGTCCCTATTATTATTCGGATGAGTACCAGTGAACCTGTCCATCACAACCAACCACATCCTCTGGTGAGTCTTTCCTTGCCACACTGGGAAATAGCACCACAGTGTTCTCCCTGATTACTTAACAGATTATCTTCACTTCCAAATCATTAACAATCAACTTAAAAATACACAAACAAATATAAGAATCAGGTTTTGGGGGTTAAGGGAGGCCTAAATTTCTACTTTTCTTCCCATCCTCTCAAAGTTTGGGGATTGCTTAGCTTCAGGATAGAGAAGGTCATGCAAAAAAAAAATTCATAAATTAAAGACACTTCATGAAAAATGGGTTTAGCATGCATGAGAAAGAATTAAAGTCTACCTCAGAGAAAAGCAATTAACAGAATTCTAGGATCTTGGGAAAGACTATAATTCCTCTAGAGAGGAACAAATGTTCCTCAAAGGGGATGTGATGGCTTAATGAAGTGAGAAATTCTTTTTTTATACATATACATATATATAACTTGTGTGTGTGTTTGCACACAAACACAGAATACAATTTTCTTTTATTGGCTGATGCTGTCTCTACAAGCAAGTATTCAATAAAACTACACAGCTATCGTTTATAGAGTTGTCATAATTGTCTAACCAGTTTCACAACATGCAAAATAAACTAAGGAATAGCATAGAGATAAAAAATAAGACAAAAAAATGTTTTGAGAGAGAGTATTACAGGCATTTTTCAACACAAAGCCAGAGTTCACAGGTAACACTGCCCTATGAATTTACATTATTATACATACATATATGTACTTTATATAGTTTAACGTTGCAATAATATTTTTACGTTACATGGGTTTAGAAGATGCTGTCAAGCCATAACTTTGGTATTATAGGTAGTGTCTCTACTTATTTGTCTTTAGGTGCATAGTTAGACCATCTTCACAAAAGGAATGAGACCGTGTTCTTTTAGTCCTATTTAGTTAGTTGCCCCTACCTTTTTTTCTATACACCCTCAAGGTATACAATGTATCCAAAACCATCATTCCATGTGGCCTTTCCCATGGTTCTCATCACCAGCACGTTCAAGTGTTTCACAGATGCCGCTGAACATGTCTTTATACATTTAGCTCATGGAGGAAATGGTGACTTGCCCTGTCAATACAGTGTATCAGGGTTAAAAAACAGATCAGGCATCAGGATGTCTAAGTTATAAGAAAACTAAACATTTAGCTGTACTTAACCACAACTTAGGGAGCAGTGAGTAGTGAAATTTTTTAAAAAGATGAAAGATTTCCTTTCTATTTCTCTGTAACTGAAGCAAGGGGAGGGTACTTTACTAGATTTTGCAAAACATTACTTGGAGTTTACCTTGATCCCTTCAGTTTGCTTATTAAGTTGTCCTCTTTAATTAATCCTGGTTTAGCACATTTTATATTCATTTACTCCAGATGGACTGCAGCAAAAATATGAAAAACAATCAGCATCTAAGCAAATGTGCAGAAAGAAAGGTGTTTCTGGAGCCTAACCTTCCTCTTTCCCAGCCATAGTCATAGTAAGACAGTTGTTCTGAAGAAGCATCTTTTAAATTCAAAAGAAATACGAGGTCCTGAAGAAAATAAAGGAAATAAGTCAAGACTGAGCTGGCAGAGGCATTTGTAAGATTCAACATTTTTAGCTCCAGCTCCCTGCTCTGGGTGTTTCTTCTACCTGCCACTTTAGAAAAATAGGTCTGACAAGGCAAATCTGAGCATTAAGTGACATGAAAATAGATAATTTTAATGTATTTTTATCACATTTTATTCACTGAAAAGTTAAAAAGTTCTGGCTAATTATCCAGAAAGAAGTAATTCAAAATTAGGAGGCATTTTTAGAAATGTAGGGCCAAAAATGTATTTAGACTTATCCAGCAAAATTAATGCCATTACTCCTCAATACCAAAATATTTATGTATACCTGTAGTTACAGAGATGCTACTGTGTAGAAATCTAGAAAATGACCTTCAAATGCATCAGTTTATTCATGGCAGCATCTTTTTCCTATGTGGTTAACAACTTCCCACTTTCTTATGGATGTTTAAACTGTTTCACATTTATCAAGGGGATAAGAGCACACAAATGGGAAATTACTATGTTTACTAATTTTATGGCATCTTACCTCTTAGTAAAATTTAACAAGCCCTGACTTTGTTTCTGTAACAGCAAATGAACAGTGAACACTTCAAAAAATAAAGGTATATGTTCATCTTTAATTAATAAAACAATTAAGTTCCTGGAAGCCAGGAACATGCATGACTTTTGCAAATTTGAGGGGAAAAAAAGTAATACTAGTGCACTGGAAAACAAAAGAATGAGTATGCCAAGCATTAGTACCTGCATGCTCAAAGAGCAAATAAAGTCTAGAAGAAATTCAACAGCCTGCTACAGCTGTGCCAAGGCTTTTGAAGGATTCAGACTACCTCTGATGTTCGGAAAAACATCCAGTTTTGGCAGAAGACAAATGGGGGGTTCAATATGGTCTCCAGCTGAGGTAAAGTGATGCTTATCCTTTGGCAGGGAAGCATCACGTGGCCAGGATGAACCACACAGGGCAGACAATACAATTTCTCAATGTCATGTTACAGGACAGTTACAGACTGCCAGGGTTTTATTATAAAACTGGTATTCATCCCAACACAGGCTGTGACACACAAACACCCACCAGCACATCACCAGCTCCCCTGCAGCCCACCTGCCTCATGATGAAAGTGTCTGTGTTTTGATCCCATGGCAGATGCACTGCCAGCCATGTGAAGAAAGGCCCCCTTAGGAAAAAGGACAGCTGGGAGGGGTCTGCAGGTCATCCAGCCCTGTCCCTTGTCACTGTCTTCTCCAGTGCTGAGCAAACTGATACGGATAACCCATCTGTCTCAAGTGTTACAGGCATGCTACTTTTATTCTGTGTTAAGAAAGAATACCAAAGGGGATGTATATTTCTAAAGTATCTGTAGCCCAAATAACAGAAGTTTTTCACCAAAAGTGGCATATTTGCCTATTCCATTTTTACTCTAGGTTAAGAGGGTTTCGCTCCCAGATACCTGTATTCCTTTACTACTGCATATTTGTGAAAATAACTAAGCAGGTATTGTCCTTAAATTTCCCTCTTAGAAAATCCTGTTTTCTCTGCAGAAGTTCATAGCTAACCTACATTTGCTTTCTTCTTCCCAACTTCTTCTGACACTCAGAGCAGAAGACCATTTGACACACATTCCTGAAAGCACAGACCCAGTCACACAGCCTTTGTTTGAGGCAAGGAGTGCAGAGCATTCCATTGCTTAATGGAGTTGTTGTCTAGTGCTGATCATAGCGCTGTCAAAAAAGTGCATTATTTATAGCAGTGTGGTGGGTTGACCCTGGCTGGACGCCAGGTGCCCACCAAGGCCACTCTATCACTCCCCTTCTCAGCCAGACAGGGGAGAGAAAATATAACAAAAGGCTTGTGGGTTGAGATAAGGACAGGGAGAGATCACTCAGCAATTACCATCACCGGCAAACCAGACTCGACTTGGGGAAATCAGTTTAATTTATTACCAATCAAATCAGAGCAGGATAATGAGAAATAAAAACTAAATCTTAAAACACCTTTCCCCCACCCCTCCCTTCTTCCCGGGCTCAACTTTACTCCTGATTTTCTCTACCTCCTCCCCCACAGTGGTGCAGGGGGACAGGGAATGGGGGTTGCGGCCAGTTCATCACACGCTGTCTCTGCTGCTCCTTCCTCCTCAGGGGGAGGACTCCTCACACTCTTCCCCTGCTCCAGCGTAGAGTCCCTCCCACAGGAGACAGTCCTTCATTAATTTCTCTGTGAGTCCTTCCCACTGGCTACAGTTCTTCACAAACTGCTCCAGCGTGGGTCCTTTCCATGGGGTGCAGTCCTTCAGGAACAGACTGCTCCAGCGTGGTTCCCCCACGGGATCACAAGTCCTGCCAGCAAACCTGCTTCAGCATGGGCTCCTCTCTCCATGGGTCCACAGGTCCTGACAGCAGCCTGCTCCAGCATGGGCTTCCCACAGGGTCACAGCCTCCTTCAGGCACATCCACCTGCTCTGGCATGGGGTCCTCCATGGGCTGCAGGTGGATATCTGCTCCACCGTTAAACTCCATGGGCTGCAGGGGAATCTCTGCTCCGGTGCCTGGAGCACCTCCTCCCCCTCCTTCTTCACTGACCTTGGTGTCTGCAGTTGTTTCTCTCACATATTCTCACTCCTCTCTCCAGCTGCTGTTTTTGCACAGCTGTTTTTCCCCCTTAAATATGTTATCCCAGAGGCGTTACCACCGTCGCTGATGGGCTCAGCCTTGGCCAGTGGCGGGTCCGTCTTGGAGCCATCTGGCATTGGCTTTATTGGACCCAGGGGAAGGTTCTAGCAGCCTCTCACAGAAGCCACCCCTGTAGCCCACCCTGCTACCAAAACCTTGCCATGCAAACCCAATACAAGCAGGCTGCTGAGTCTGTCTGAAATTATTCGTATCTTACAAATTATGCTCCATGACTGGCTTTGTTATGGGAAAATATGTCTGCATAATTGATAGCAGAATACAGGAAGGTGCTAACAACTATCAATTTCTGCTGTCAAAAAGCAGCTGAGGCTGAACTGTGCTGCTTAATGTACTGGCAAGATTATCTGATACATATAAAAAATTGTCTAAAATCCTATCGTTTGGAACTAATTTTATACTTTTTTTTTTTAAATCTACCACTATCTACTATACATAATGGACTTTACCCCAAAGTTTCAAAATTTGATTCTAATTCTCTGTGTATTAAGAAGGAAGTTATAAGACTTTTCAAATGAAAAACACTAATCAAATAAAGGATATAGTTAGAAATATAATTCCATATTATAAGTGGTAGAAGAAATTAAAATAAAAATATTTGTTGCTTTGCTCCAATGAGTGTTTAAGTACGGGATAGTTCAAACTCAGTCTTTCACGTATTGAATACTTCTTTAATAGTAGGGCCTAACGAGTCACTTCATCTTTTGCTGCAAAGATACAGGAAACTTCCTTTTTGAATTATTAAACACCCTTTGAAGGCAGCTAGGGTTCACAGATCTGACAGTCTGATGAATCTCATGACTATGTTGCATTACCAAAAGACTAAAGATCCTTGGCAGCTTGATAAAAAATTAATTGCTTTCTCTACCAAGCAAAAGGATAAAATCTGGCAAAAATTAGATAAATGAATATTTGTTAATGTTCCCATTTTTTTCACATGGATTTTTAGTATTCTGCAACAATTAGCAACCTCTAAAATCTAAGCTAAAAACTGCCTTTCTCTCTGGATTATGAATTTAAAACCTAATCTGCATCAATGACTAAATTATCTCTAAACTCATATAACAGGAAAGCATACGATAAAAAAGGCTTAATTTCATAATTCCAACAACTTTAAAAAATGTTTTGACAGTTAATACCAGAGAGGAATTTTCTGGCAATTTTTACTGTTCTTCCCAAAATAACAATAATTTATTCTAGTGGAAGTATTGTAAATGTAGTTTCTACACTGCAAACGGACCTGCCAGTATGGCCACATACTGCTCAAAACATACCGATGTGGAATTTGGTATTGTCCTTAAATGTGTACTTGCTCTATTTTGAAATAAAATTCTGTTTAATGGGCTTAAGAAAATTATGCGATATGTGTGTCTGTGACTGAAACAACACGTAGGTCTTTCTGTGATTTTGCAGCGTAATCCAAGCCCCATTTACTATTTAATCTTGCCACCTATGGTAGAAGGGGTTCTCTGGCAGAGGGCTCTGGCCTCATTTCTCCAGTCTCTTCAGGGTTTCTTTTCTTCTATAAGATGGAGAAGAGCTTCTGATTCCTCTGCCTTTCCATGCAGGTTTGCAGCTGCTCCTGTTCACTTCACTTTTCACTTGCCAGGTAGAGTTTTTTATTTACCTGGAATATTATTTTTTTGTTCATTTAAGTAATCCTAACAGAACAAGAAGTCTTATTTATCAAAACTAGGGTTGCTTCAAGAGGCAAAGACAATCTTATAGTGGATGATGAGTGGATCAGGAGCCCTGAAATATATGGGCATTTGCCAATTTCAAACCAGATGAGGACACAAGTCAGGGTAGTATAAGAGTCAACGACAGTATCATTGAAAAAAAAGTAAAGCAAAGAAAAAGAAGAAAAAAAAAGTACAATTAAATAAAAGAAAAATAAAATCAAGAAAACTAAGTGTTTGAAATGCAGAGCTTACTGTCCAGGTTTTATCTTCATTGAGTATCGGACACATTTTTATCAATATGTGATAGAAGTTCATGGTATCATACTGAATTGTTGGTCTTACCCAAAGCATGTACTCATTAGGAAAGGACAAAACAGCTGAGGAAACATTTGTAGAATGCCTTATAGCTTTGGGAGGAGTCTATAAATACTGTAAAGGGCTGAGGTGAAGCCATCCAATCATTTCACAGTTGACACTCCTAGAAACATTGCTGCCACCTTAAGGGAATACCAAAATAACTCTGAGAAGGTTAGGGTGTTTACATGTGCAAGACACAGAAGAGAAGAAGAAAGGAAGAACAGAAAAAAAAACCAAACCAACCAGTTAACTGACCATTTGGTCATGTAGAGACCCAAAAGATTTAAACAAGCAGATAAGATCTGAGAAATTTCTTCTCCTACAAGGGGAAACCTTGCTGGCAGGACAGCTGAAGAACCATGCCTGATGCATTAAGAGTTCTGGCAGCTTCATTTATATGAACATGTTTGTGTACATTTGACATTCTCTTTGGGAGAGTGTTTCTTCAGATTACCATCTAGCTTCTACTCAGTTGTCAGACTTAGAAAATTTGCAGGAAACTGCAAGTTTTTAATGGATGAGAGGGTACAAAGATCTACAAAAATGACTTTTTGATCAGGAAAGGAAAGTTCAAAGGCACAACTAGAGGCTGTGATTAGGAGAGAGCCAGAGCTCTTGGGCTAGAGCTAAATGCACACAAATACTATATTGCGTTCAAAAGGAAAAGCTGCTTTGCAAAAAGTTAACCTTGCACAGTATGGCCAAGTAACAGCTAAGCTGGCAGTGTCACCAACAGGAATAGCAGAACAAAGATCCTAATTTAGCTGTTAGATGCCCACATCAGTTACCTGATAGTAGTACAGGGAAGTCCTGATGGCTGCAAAGTACTGAAAGTATTTAACTGAATTGGTCAAAGTTCCCAAACACAATGACTAAGTTTCCTTGGACATGCAGAAAGAGTGGCATGACAACCTGGTCAACATGAAAGTGACCTATATGGGCTACAACTGCAGCAGAAAGAAAGTAAAAAGAATGAGACATTAATTCACAAGTGAAGACATAACTGGCATGGCAGAGCTTTGTGAGGCAAATCACAGGACCGGAATATCCATGTGGAACAAGTCACTTGTTTAGCAAACTTTCTCCATGGAATAAAAATGCAGATGTGCTTAGTTTCAAGAACACATATAAATGCTATAATATAGAGAAACAGATTAGAAAAAAGAGTTTGTTGAAAATCTTGGGGAGTGGGTGCAAAGAAAAAAAGGCAAAGAGCAGACATACTAAACTGAGCCAGAAAGTGAGCAGGACTACATCTTTTTCTTTTGGAAGGGGGCGAGGGGGAGTGTGTTGGGTTTCGTGAATGAGAAACTTTAAAAGCATTTAAAGGAGATGTGACAGAGACTTTGAATACTTAGGTACCATGTGAGAAAACTAAGACTTGACTTGCCAGGACACTACATTGGAGGCAAATTGTCATTTCAGAGTGAAGAAGCTCCCATGGGAGTGGTTATTTTAGGTTTGGTGTTACCTAACAGGAAAGAAAGGATTAACAATACGAAGAGAGGTCTTCTGGGGAAAGCAGTCACGAACTGTTTTGTTAGGAAAAATAAGATATGACATCTTCAAAAATAAAATAGAAACACCCTCCCATTGCATCACCACCATCAAAACCAACAGATTTCAGCAAACTCTGGAAACTGGTTAAATGTCTTTTTGAAAGATAAGTTGAGATAAGTGCAGGTATGCTGGCAGTTTATGTAGGAAGTTTACATTAAATGCACAAATTGTCCCAAAGAAAGGAAAGAATAGGCCATTGCACTTGGAAATCTTCAACGATTGGCTGTCAAAAAGTAATCATACAAAAAAGGAAAGCAAGGTCATATAACAAAGGAAGAATATAGAGAAAGAGTATACGAAACAGAAAAAGGATATACAACAGAAAAAGCTGAAGTATAAAATGAGTTTCAAATTGCAAGAGACAAAAAGGAACAAAAAGAAGAATTTTAAAATACCCGATAAATAAAAAAAAAAACCAAGCAGGTCAGTGGTAACAGAAAAGGAGAGAAAACAATGGAGGGAAAGGTGAAACTTAATTACCTAATAATTCCTTCACAGCAGCCTTCACAAAATTTAAATCTTGACAAGACATTCAAGACCACTTAAGAAAAAAACTGGATTGCAAGCCAAAGTATGCAAAGAATACATTAGAGAATATTTAGATAAGATAGATGTGTTCAAATTGGCTAGGCCTTATTAAATTCACCTTTTTACATTTGAGAAACTAGACAGTGATTTCTGAATCATTAACAATTATCTTTATGAGCTTCTGGAAGACAGGGGAGGTCCCAGAGGACTGGAGAAGGGCAAATATAGCATTTGTCTCTTAAGGAGGACAAAAGGGAGGACCAATAGAATGACAGACCAATAAGCCTAATTTTGATTCCTGGAAAGATCTTGCAATAAACTATTAGACAAATCTTTTGCCAATGTCCACATAATTTTCAGAATAGAGCCCTCTTATTGCAAACTGTAATCCTAAAAAGAAAAAAAAATGCACACAAATCAAAAATACCCAAAACATGTTTGTTTGTCAAACTAGTACAAAAAAAAATTTTTCTGATAGGGTAGGTGGCCTGGTGGAGTACAGAAGGTATGGCAGTTAACAAAATACACAAGTAAAACATGTATTTCTGGCATTTATGTGCAGAAAGAGATAAACAAGGTCAATAGTCTTCAACAGAGAAAACATCTGCAAGAATATAGTAAAAATTTATGGGAAGCCACTTTTAAAACTGACCCAGGAGAATTACTGTAATTGCCAAGGAGAGACAGAACTTATAGAATAACGGGTTCTTCCCCAATAATAAACAATGTTTTGTAAACTGATTTCAAGTTCAAGAGTAATATGGCAGTTGCATATTCTCTCCAGGCCATATAAGGCTAGATTACACAGGCTCATGCACTCACACAATTGTAAAGGTTGGACCTTTGGAAATGATCTGGTTCAGCCTCCTGCTGGAAGCAGGGCCAACTTCAAAGATGGATCCATCTTCAAAGTTAGGTCAGGCTGCCCAGGGCTTGTCCAGCCACGTTCTGAAAATCTCCCAGGATGGAAATTTCAGTACCTCTGGGCAACCTGCTCCAGTGTTTGACCACCCTCAGAGCTGAGAAGTTTTTCTTAAGATCACACAGAATTTCCTTTGCTGCAGCTTAGATGCATGCCCAAGCCTTGCTCCATCTTCTCTATAACTAGCCCTTAGGTAGGGCAAGTTCCCCTTTAGCTTTCCCTTGTTCGGGCTGAAATAGGCCAGCTCTCAGCTGCTCCTCAGTATCATATAATCCAGCCCCTTAAACATGTGGTTGGTTTCAGCTGGAATTGTTCCAGTTTGCCAACCTCCCTGTTGTACCGCAAAACCCAAAGCTGGGCACAGTTGTCTGCAGCGCTCATCTTCTGCTCTCACAGAGCACAGAGGAAGAAGCTCTGCTACAGGACAAAGAACCTGAAACACAGAAAAAGCTAATTCCTTCTCCCATTTTATTAAACCTGACTTCAAGTGCTCTAGAGATTAACTTGTTTCCTAACCCCATATTCACTGATAGGCTACAAGGTGGGAAATCACTCCCAGTCCTACTATAAGTTCTCCCCCAAGAGGAATTATAGCTNAAATAAAAATAGCCTCTCTCTTGTACTGCTTCAAACAACCCTCAGACAAAACAGTGCAGAAAACATCTAGCAAATTCCCAGGTCAGTGCAAAGAATTCAAGCAAGACAAGTTCGGCTTGCTAAATTTCTCCCATTCAGTTGCCAAAGGACTGACTTAACAGTAACCTTTATACATATATGGTTGAAGTATTAAAGCTCACAGTGCATGATTAAAGGGAAACCAGCTAGTCCCTATCTTTAGATTCTGTTTCAGAGGTTCTGGCTATATTCTCCCATCTACTTTTTAAACTCTTTTGTCTCTAAAATGCATGATTTTTGGCAGAGAAACAAGCCAAGATGAAAACATTTCTAAACATTAGCCAATCATGCATCTTCATAAGTCATGATCCACGTAAGCAGTCTTAATACTGCACAAACCATGGACACAAGCTATTTGCAGTCCCTTTGTGAAAACCAAGAAAAAATTCTAGAAAAGCCACAGGGATTTGGAACCTTCATGGCCTGAAAAACCCACAATCAAAGACACAATCAATGACAGCAGTCAGCTCTGCCTATTCTCTGAAATAGTCTCAAGCTGGACCATTCAGCGCAATGGTATTTTATAGTGGAACAGCAAATTAA
>VYZW01031532.1:4113-16075 GCA_013401315.1 Balaeniceps rex | reverse complement strand
ACTTAAAATAGAAGTCCCATGTCTTACAACTTGTGGAACTGTAAATATGTCTGTGAACAGGAGATTATTCTTGTATAGACAGAGTACGTTTTCTGAGTAATGTTTTCCACGGCTTTTTTAAATCTAACCTTCAGATGTCTCTGATGCCCCATGTGAGTTTCTGCCCCAAGAGCTGGAAAAGATATGCATAATGCCTAAGGTTTGAGAGGCAAAGCTACAGTTGCATTTCTGGACAGATGTANTGATGTGCACTTAACGTGCCTCTTGAATGTTTGCCAACCAGTCTTCTTCCTATTATTGCTGCCTGAATAACAGGACTTTCAGGACCAGACTTTATCTTAAATCCTGTAGCTTTTACCTCCCACTTCTCTTTTGTTTTAGTGGGTATTTTGTCTCCCTGAAGCATCCATTCAGAATTTGATCTCCCAGTGGTTAANTTTGGGCTATGCCTCAAAAATATAACCTTACCTACTAGTGGTATCTGATGTTAATTAGATATGCCAAAATACTGGGTTGGACTGAAACTTCTGGAAAATTTAGATCTTGATTTTGACCTAAGTTTAGATTTAGTGACAATTCCTTTCCATACATTTTTATGATATACGAATACCTCCCTCCCCAAAACCACCTTCTGTNCTCATTGAAAGATGACATTCAGAATTTGATCTCCCAGTGGTTAATCTCATTACAGATAATCCCATGTACTGAAAATCCTTCCAACAGGATAATCTTGTGAAGAGCTTCCCTCTGCTCCCTTCTCACCATTCTTTCAGGGGTGAATCATTTTGATCTATTAAATAAATGGATCTCACCTTATATATACATAGTTTTCCCCTAAGACTAATTGGTTGGTGCTGAAGTACTAGCTTCATGCTTTGCATCCAGTCTGGTTTCTTTACTAGGCAATAGAGAACCAGGCTGATGTTTTGGTCACCAATGACATAGATGAAAGAACTGCAACATGGAAAACCAGATTCATACTCAAAGACTGGTGACAAAAGGAGGCACAGGCTTCTGAAAAATATTATTACTCAGTTTATTAATACCTATCTATTAGCTGTGGAATATGGAGATAGGAATTATTATAATGATTTCACTGGAAATTAACTACATGTAAATCTAAATGTCATCTTTCAATGAGTGTGTACAAGAGTATGAATTTATGCTTGCATCTGTATGTGTACATACTGCACAAAGTACATTTAAATCATAACATTTGCTACAATGTTATAATGCTTTCCATAGGAAAAAAAATCACAAAGAGACTGTCACAGTAAAGAAAATAATCTTATGCTACATCAAAATGTGGTTCCTGTTGATAAATAATAAAAATTAATTTTCTTAACAATTTGTGTATTATATTGATGGTCTGAAATGTAAGTCACATAGTTGGATAGAATTCTTAACTGTGGTCTGCGAGATACACAGGTATGGATAAGTACACAGATTCTTTCAGCATATATTTTATGTGTCTTGGCATGTGTAAATAGCAGTGAAAATATGAGGTTAAAGCTCTGAGCAGTCTGAGTCTGCTTTCCTGTCTAGGCTATCCAAACTTTATCTGGGAACTGGAGAGTTAGTCAAATGCCATAAAGTGTGTACAACTTACCAAAGAATAAGGACAATTTTTGTAAACAGACTTTTAATTATTTTTAATTAGGCAATGTCTTAGATTTTATTGGAATTTAATGGAGCTTGTCAAATACTTGAAAAAATATTCCTCAAATAAATTATTCAACAAATATTGCCATTATACATGAATTAATTTATTCAGTGAGTAATATTCAGCCAGCTACAGAATTGGTCAAAAGCTGCTAAAAGCTATTTGCTGAAGAACAGTTCTGATGAATAACAGTAGTACTCTTTGAATAATACATTTTACAAAGATTGCCTGACCAATTATATTTTTATCAGGTTAGAGGTTTTGAAGTCTTGTAACTGAGCAGCCACAGAAACTCTAGGTACACAAGACCCATGTGAAACCCAGTTATTTGAGTAGTTCTTGCTGATACAGTGAACTAGGGAATGGTGAATATTTTGCAGTAGTTCACATACCATTAATATCTTCCGAAAATTAAGTTTGCAGGACTGCTGACTCCACAGATAAACCCTCTGATTGTTTTGGCTATTTAGTGTAATAGCCAAAGACTTTTGTTCTCTGATCTTTTTCTTGGTAACCTGGCTACATCTCCCAGGAGATTCAGGACTTCCTCTGTCTATCCAACAGCTACAAGAAGACAGTGGAAGCTACTGAATTCTTAATGACCTTTAAAAAACAAGGGCATCTCTAGTTGTTTAGATCCAGNGAAAAGCAGGCATCAGAGAGACACAATCCCTCCAGTCCACTGACCACGACGTTTAGAGGGATTGAAACTGTGTGAACTAGCAGGTTTAGTACTTGTTGACAGGTAAATGAGTACAGTCTGAGAAAATGAAGTGGGGGTGGGCTCTGTGTGTGTGTGTGTGTAAAACAGGATTTACATGAATTAGCCCTGCAGCGCCCTGAGCTTCATTCACTGCAATACTTATTGACATTAGGTAAACTGCTGCATTCAGAGCAGCAGCAGCGTTAATCCGAGCCAGTTCAGATTGTGATTGCCTGGCTATTTGGCACTGTGCTTTTATTTAATTTAGAAGACCAGGACTCCTCATGTTCCTCTTCCTACTCTGCACAGAAGATTTGTCCTGCCCAATCTGCAGAGAGGGACTGACTGCACTCAGTGCATTCAAGTGATACTGCACAGTCCATTTGAACTACAGTCAGAGCTTGTGGACATAACTGCAGAAACTGGATTTAAAATATAATATAAAATAGATATAATAAAACCCACCGGGGAAGTAGGGTACTTAAGCACGGATCTATGCCTTGCTGGGCTCCAGCTGCCCAGGCTGTCCTGTTGCTATACACAACACTCTACTGCTACAGTCTTACGGATCTATATAGTTAAAGCTTAAGCATGTCAAGATGAGCTGTCCTCGGAAGTTGGGCCTATAGACACACTTTCACTGGCTATGTCAATATTAACCATTAAATTAGTCCAGCATAATAGGAACAGCCTTCTAGGGCTAAAGGATCCGACATCCCTGCTATACACATTTCCCTGTGGTTTACTTTCAGCTAGTTCTAGTCTGATCCCATGGTCTGAATGCCTGATTTCAGCTGATGTGCATTAGGTGTGCCGCTGGGGAGCAAGCATCTTCCAGTTTAATTTCACCCAAATAGACTCTCTGAGACTGCTGCACAATACAAATGAAAACATGGTAATGGGTGGATTGAGAGATTTGCTTCAAAAGTGCAGTCCTCAGTTGAACAAAACACTGACATAGAAACACTCCTTATTGCTTATGCAAGTAGGCTTGCTGTGTGCTAGATTTTAGATAATCATGGAACCAAATTAGGGTTTTATTATACTTTCTCATTAAAAAGGCAGAGAGAAAAGCAGCTGCAGCTACTGAAATCTACCAGATTTCTTTGAATGAGCTTGCACTGCTGAGTGGGTTAAGCAGAAGGTGAAGTGAGGTGTTTAGGATTTGAGAAATATATTTATTCCACAAATTAATTAAATCTGGAATTACAAATGTGTTAGTGTTTGTCAAAGTCCCACAGCATTGCATATACTGTTAACCATTAAAATGTTAATGGTTAATTAAAACCATTAGCATCTCTTCTGAGCTGCAAGACAATGTTATTAGGCTCAGTTACAATGCCAAAATAAAAATATAATTTAAATCATTCCTACAAGTTTTGGTCTTTGTTTTTTACTGCCTATGATAAAATCCAAAATGGTATGATGAGCGAAGACCTTTAAACCTGCACTCCCTCTGGAGTATGACAGTTTTACTGTAACTGCGTCCATGAGTTAGAAATATTATGGGTCAAAAGCAGGCTTAGGAGGCCATCAAGTCTGATCTAATTATCTGCAGTACATTTCCACTTTTCTCCAAATACAGTTCTATATCTGGAAGCCAATTAATTTTCATGCTATGTACAGTGGAGCATATTTTTGTGTCTCTTGTAGTCACTTGGGACTTAACAATACTATAATATTTCAGTATAATAACAGAACATAATTGAGATATTGTGATTTAGTAATATAATAAAGAGCTTAACATCACAGCTAAGTACTATATGAACTACATCAGAAACACACAGCTGTATGCCTAACATTTTTAGACAGAATTTGGGGGGAGGAACATTAAAAGTCAAACTTCTTAATATCAAATCTACTTGTCTTCATTTTGGATGTGTCCTATGTAACACAATGGCCATACTGCAATGTGTGAACACACTAGCCAGGACTCAGTCTGATCTAAATGGCCTAGAAAACCATTATTTAACTGGTTTTGTGATTATTCTGCTGTGTAAGTTGGAGTGAGTCATTTAAACCTTCTGTGCCTCTGTTTCCTGCTGATGACATTCTGTTCTGATTTTACACCGCTTTGACATACCTCTATGGGCTACCAATGTAGAGGAACTAAAACTTACTAGTAAGTCATCCTAGTTATAGCCCTCTGTATTATAAAATAGGAATCCCTCTAACTTAGTGCATCCTCCTCTAATATGAAGCTGTTTCCTTTCCTCTGTCCGTGGAGTGAGTTCAAGAGGGCATACAGAGTACTGCTCACCGGGATTGGGTCACACCACTTCTGTGCTGGAGCACGTAAGACCTGAGACCTAGAAAAATAATACTTCAGTGAAAGTACAAAAAAAAAAAAACCAAAAAGAAAACAACAGCAACAAAAAATTAAGGAATGAACAAGGACAATCACATTTAAAAGAAAAGAGGCAGAAAAACAAATGTGATGACACACAAATGAAAAATGCAAGGTGGAATTTCTAAAGCACTGAACATTGGACTGGTGCTATTCTGTCAGTGGATACTTCCCAAATCCCCATGTAAAGTTTATTCAAGTGCACTTTATACTAGGTGTAGTCTGCCCTGCCCTCTGTGGTGGCCTAGGGCTCTCTAAAGTATAACATACAGTTTCCTAATGTTCAGCCCATACAACTTGTCCATTTCTACATGCACTTCAGTCTGGCATCACACTTGCTCACTATTATTATTTAAAATTCTGCGTGGATCAGTGTGATGAATGGTTGAACTATTTATTTCGCTCACCAAATACACACTGTGCACTCTGTTCTGTTAACAAGCCTGTGGCTGGGCAGCACATTGTGTTCAGAATAAGGAAAACTCTATAGATGGAGGGGATATTGTGCCTTTCCTTCAGAGTAATCTTCTTGTGCAGCTGGGAGAGGCATGCAGGCTGTGGGGTGGTGCAGGTTGGGATGGCTGGAGGTGGGGTGGATTTTAGCAACGTAGGCTTTGTGTGAAAGGAGGGTAGACATGCAGCTGAGCCTTGAGGTGACAGTGATAAGAGAGGATGCTGTAGAGCTTCAGAGGGTACTGTGAGGTTTGTGCATGTTAGGAGTTTGTTATTAGCTTGAAAATCAAGGCTAAAGGGAAGGGCATCCCTGCAAGAAAGAGTAGGTAAAGGTTTCCAAACCTCTAGTTTCAAGATGCTTTATTCAGCAGTGCTGAGATGTTTCCTTAGGGCTTGTGCTATATTAAGCCTACCTTTAGTGTGTGGGAGCTTCCTGGCATCCTTGCTGTGGGAGAAGGTTTCTCTTCTGAGTGCTAGATTGGGTGCTGTTGCAGGTGGCCTGCAGTTCTTGGGGGGTGCTTTGGGGCCAGATTATGTGACGTTGTGGGACTTTGTTTAGTAGGGGACAACTTGCTTGTTTTAATACTGGGTAAGCTTTCAGGTGTTCTTTTTGTTTCTCTTAAATAAAGCTGTTATTGATTCTTTTACCATATTTATTTCTGTTTATTTTATATTTGCTGAAAGAAACCAAATAGTGAGTGGATGTTACTGTGTAAACACTCTAATAGGTTTCTTCTCTCCAGCGCCATAGATGCCAGTATTCTAGAGAGGGATTTGATGTTTCTTTTGATTTTCAACTTCTGAGTGCCCATCAGAGAAGTCATTGGCAAGGAATTAAAAACTAAATAAATGAGTATACAGAAAATGATACTTCTTACAATGCATGGGCCTGTAATCTCTGTGGGAGAAAATACTACACGCTCATACAGCCAAAAGTCCAAAAGGACGTGGCTGCTGAACTGAGTCAAACACTGCCTGGAAAGTGGGAGATTAGAAACACATAGGTGACAGCCCTTCACCTAGAAGGCTTTATTTCAGCTGTTCAAATCTAGTGAAAAAACAATAAAATTGGTGACAGCTGAGAAAATAGTGACCAATGTTATGCTGTCAGAGATTTGGTAAAGTATAAGTAATAAGTAAGGCTGAGAAATTGGGGACTGAATGTTATAAGAACTTCAGGATGCCCAAAGCAGTGTATTTGTGGCGCTGGTGAGACTGAGGCACTGGGAGTGCTACATACTGTTTTCTCACTAATGAGAACAAGTAACTGAAACCAGGCAAGTTCAGCTGAAAAATAGGGCACACATCTTAAATGCTGAAATGAACTAAGCTGATGAGTGATGCAGGCTCAGTCTTAGTCTGCAAATCAAGACTGACTACCTTTTGGAGGAAGATGTCTTGTAGATGAATGTAAGCTTCTAGCCAGAGCAGGGCATATCTGAGTAAAACTTTGTGTTAGACTGAGACTTCTGCTAGTTCCTTCTGGCCTCAATATGTGTAAATTATCATCTTTTTGACTGTACTCGGTGCAGGTGCAGGGGGAGCTGCAGGGCAGCCCCTGTGAGGAGAGGCCAGGGCCACCCCATGCCGGACACAGCCGGCTCCAGCAGGATCCAACGGACCCACCGCAGGGCACTGCTGAGCCCCTCACCCAAGATGGTGGCACCTCAGGGAAAGTCTGTATAAGAAAGGGTGGAAAACACCATACAGGCAGGTTCCTGAAGGACTACAGCCTGTGGGGAGAGCCCATGATGGAGCGGTGGAAAACTGTGAGGGGGAAGGAGTGGCAGAGAGGAACCGCTGTGTACTGACCATACACCCCCACCATCCCCTCCTGCACTGCTCCAGGTTGGGTAGAGGAGTCTGGAGTGAAAGACTTCATGCTGGGCATGGGAAAGGCGGGGGGGAACATGTTGTTTTAATGTTTGTCTTTGTTTGTCACTACCTGAATCTGTTTTAATTGGCCATAAAGTAAGTGAATTTTCCCCTAGTCGAGTCTGTTTTGCCCACAGTAGTGACTGATAAGCAATCTCCTTGTCTTTAACTTGATGGGGAGGTTTCTCATCCTATTTTGTCCCCCTGCCCCACTGAGGAGGGTCTGTGAGTGAGCATCTGGGTGGGTATTTGGCAGTTAGCCACAGCTGACCCACACATTGGCACATAGTAGTGAAAGTCTGAGTATGCGACATGAATCTAGGGTATACTTCTAAGCCATAATCTTTTCAGGGGGTTGCTGCAAAAACAGCGTGCATAGAATGCTTAGTTTGGTCAGATTTCCTCTAGATTTGAAACACTTATATATCACCTACTGAATTAAACAGGATAAAAAAGGATGTTGAAATTTTAGGTTCAAGAAGTAATGTAGGTAGAGATCCTAAGAGAGGACTTGGATAATTCTGAAACTGGCCTGAAACAGGAAAGGTCTAAAGTTTTCTTGTAAGATGGTGCCAGAAAAAACGTCGCTGTGACTATAAATAAGAGTGGCTGGAGAACATGATATTGCAGGTCAGCATGTGTCTATTTCTATGTAAGTAGAAGAGTATAACTACAGTCTGTAAACAAGATGGATGAATTTAATTGAGAAATTGAAATGACAAATGAGAAATTGTCCTGCCTGTATGATCTGGAGACAATCACATAAATTTGAACCTATATATGTGTGTGGTTTTGGTCTCTCCACTATCTCTTTGGAAGAGGTATTAATCCACATTGCTACTGTGTTTTATCCAGGTAGAACCAAAACAGCAGTGCAACATGGGGAACTTAGATAAGAAAACCTAACCAGAACACAGCTTAATTGGTTGAGTAGTGATCTTACAAACAATCAACAAAAAAAAAAAAGAAGAAAAAAAAACATTCAAGAGAAGTTTGAATGGGATTTTGCTTGGTTAAAGTTAAGGTTAAGTTTTGTTGGTTAAATCTATACTGCTTTTCTGGTAAGTGGCCACAAAAGTGATTGTGACAAGATGTGTTCTGCACTCTGTCCACCTCCTGGGCATTGCAAGCAGCTGAGGAAAACCTTGCCTGGGTATGCCTGGCAGCATATTAACCATACAAAGCTTTTGGGAGTCCTTAGGGAAATAGGTTTCTGTGTGTTTTAGAGGATGGCCTTCTGCTTTGCCTAGGGCTTCATGTCTGGGGTTGCTATCTAGATAGATGGTGAATCTGGAATCGAACAGAGATCTCCTTTCAAGTGACAGTCTGGATGTTCTTGTGGGCACCAGATTTTCATCTGGCATGACTGGACCTGTGATCTCTGCAGTAGTTCTGAACAATGAGCAGTATTGGGTATGTGACATTAAAGGTTATGGAGCTAAAATGCAGTATATTACGTTCCAGTCACAGCCATTCATTTTACAGTTCTGTCAGGTTAGGCACTGTAAGATGTCTACTGTACTTAGTGGCTATTCTAAAGTTATTTTGAGTTTCTTGGCCCCTAAAAGATGACAGTAATATGTTGGCCAGTTGATAGTTGTCTAGCAAAAGACATTAACAGGTATTGGAAAAAGCAGGGAAAACAGAAGATGGGATTCCAGGTGCTGGAAACAATATTAAATACAAAAAAATGATTACTGTGGACACGTGGCTATTTTGCCTCTGGAGATGCATATATATGGCATGCTTCTAGGGCATATGCTCAGTCTCCAACTTTCATGAGTGCCAAAATCCAGCAAATTTTTGATACTCTCCTTCAAACTTCAGTGGTCTTTGAGGAAGAGAATTCTTTTTAGCACTGTAGCTCTTAGAAAAGGGATAAAGCAGAAATGTTCAAACAGCTTTAAGTACCTCTCTTAAGAGAGTCAAGCCTAAACCACCATTTAATCTCTGCTATGCTGAGACTAGAGGTCTGAGAAAGAATTTTTGTTTTAAGCAAAATTGGTGAATTTGGATTTTTGTTTCTTTTCTGTGAGGACAAAATTAGTCCATGCTTCCAATGCCATTGTGAAAAATAACTCACATATTTTGAGACGGAAAGAAATCAAGATGATTGTGGATACGAAGTTTGTTGTTGTTGAATAGTTGAAATAAAACCAGTCTGTTCTGGTAATGCTAAAAGGAACAGTTTGAAAGGCAGTGTCTTGGGGTTCAAGAACAAAAATGTAGTCTTCATGACCCTTGTCTTTGCTAAAAAAGATTTCTTTTTACCTTCTCCTTCCAAATATTATAGCTTTGTGTCTTACCACTTTCTTGTGTTTTTGTAGGTTACTTTCAGTATAGTTGGACCCTGCAGTCAGGTCTCATTGAACTAACCTGAAACTGAAGGAGGTGGGGTTTTACTGTTACGTTAACCAGAACCCAGCTTCCTAGGGAGAACTTCCCAGTTGCAACTTTTTTTTCTGGAACAATTTTTTCCAGCTTTCATAAAGTAACAGATGGAGGGGGCTGAGAGACTGGCAAGTCATGCAGGACATGCTTGATGATGTGCTCCAGATCACAATGCTCCAAAGGAATTTCCTCCCTGACCTTCTGTATGGCCAGGGCAGATAATCTGGGGAGATGCATTGTTTGGCCTGTTTCTTCTGTCTGTCCTTTGTGCATCAACTTCTAAAAACTCTGTTGCAGCTAAACATGTTTTAAACCCATCTCCAGGCAGTGACAATCTGCCACAGAGGAGGATTTTTAAAGCTCTGTTCACACTGTACGCATTACAGGCACGGTAGAATACATAACATAGTGCTTTGTGACTCCCTTACTCTCTGTAAGAACATGTATGCATGCCTGGTGCAGAACTGTCACTAAATAGTCGAACCAGCTGGACTGCCCTTGTACTCCTCAGGCTCCTTTCTTCCTAACCTGCTCTTAATTTGAAGCTCTTCATGGCTCAGTCACCCTTTTCTAAGTATGGGAGTTGTCACAAAAACAGATCCTCCTCTATAGGATTTTTAAAACTCTGCAGTCTCTGCAGTGTCTTTATGCTGGTGTGTGGACACATCCTCCTGTGCTGACATGTAACATGCCAGTCAACAAACGTGTTATAACAAAAAGTTATAATGTATTTTACTGTGGTAATTACAGCAGCCCCTGAATTGTCAAAGTTATTTCTTCTAAAATCTGTCTTTACATGCTCTACTTGTTTGAAGGAGAGTATAACTAAGGCACATACTATGAAATTGTAATTGTAAGAGTTTGTTATTGAACTCTTTGGAACTGAAATATTAAAAACGTTTCTTTGGTGGACTATTTCAGGGAATTTTACTTAAGTAAAGCTTAATGGTTTTTTTGTCTGTTTTTTTTTTTTTTTTTTCTGAAAGCTTTCAGGCTTTTCTCGTGTATTCTTTTCTCTGATCTTCCTTTGTAATAACATGATAGTCTCACATTTCAATAGAGAAACTGGAACTAAAGTACACATGAAAAAGTCCATAACAGCTCTCTTGCTGTTTATTTCAACAATCTTAATTAAAGAAAAACCTAATCCTACAACAGACTTGTGATTTGCCTTTTCTTTGAAGCACAATTAGTTTTCATTCATATCCCTTGATGTCAGCGAGGGAAAACTATTGGTGGGCGCATCAGTGCTGATGGGGTTCAATTAATACATTTTTTTTGCTGAAACATATCTCACAATAAAACCATGCACACAACGCATGTGCACACACACACACACACGAAAGTAAGCTCTGTATTCATGCTGCCTGCAAAGCCATGTCTAAGTCTCTCTTGGCTGCTAGCCAAGGTCTCTAAAAACCCATTAAGGCTATTAGAGAAATTATTTCTCTTCCTTTGTGAGCTGGGTAAATTTCACAGTTATCATTGCAGGAGGAAATGAATTGGGAATATATCTGTCTGGGGATGGTTGGCCCTTCAGTGGGAATTAAGCCAACTCAATGTAAAACAGCAGCTGTGTATGTCAGTGCACGTACTTGCAGGAGAGAGTCAGTGGATGGCACTGTAATATAACTGTTGTGCCAAAAAATGTCTTGGAAAATTGTAAGTGCTGTCTGGTATTTGTGAGTAAATTCATATCTTCTTGCAATTACAGGCTTTATTGGAAATCAGTTTTTGCTTTAAAATTATATGTAAACCAATATTTCCCATGTGGTATGCTTTCCAGATGCATGAGAACTAAGTAATTCATTCCCAAAAGGGTGCAGCAGCATCATGTATGGCATTGTATGGTGACCTTGTCAGACCATAACAACAATATAAAAACATACAGTACAAATTCAGGAGATTTACAAAGATGGCTGGATTTGGCCTGTGATTATGCATCACAGTTTTTGCATCTGGAATTACCAGTTCCAGGGAAGTTCTTCATTGGCATGGAAGTCAGAAATGGCAGAATTTCCTTTTGATTTGCGAGCTTTGGTAAGTACAACTTATGCAGTCTGCCATGTCAAAGTTCACAAGAGACTAGAATTGCTTTTCTTGTTTTTAAAATCTCGCTTTTCAAATACTGTGAGCTGAAATTTAAGAGTTTCTGGAACCCACATGTCAAATATATGGTAGAACAAGTACAGTAACACAAGATAAACCTTTAGCTTTGTACTTAGTCACACAAAAGGCTTTTATCTATCAAATGAAACAAGCAAGATATGTTTCCCAACCTCTTGCCAGTATTTGTATTAGTGATTTGGGAAAGGAAACATGTTTCCTTCCCCACATCATTTACTCTTTCTGAGAGGGTTTGTTTATTTATCTTTATTTTATTTTTTCCTCCTTTAAATCCTGGCCTACTTTCTTCATCTGTTTGTCTCCCTGTTTGCTAGCAACTAGCAATGGTCTCTGCAGAACTTTTTTACTGGTCTGCTTTTAGGTGCTGCAGGTAACAGAACTATGCAGACTGTCTCAGATTATG
>VYZW01031515.1:4056-16862 GCA_013401315.1 Balaeniceps rex | reverse complement strand
GCATTGCTCTTTCTCTTTAAAAGATGCTTCTGATCTACATCTAATCACAGTGTTGAAAGCATGTTACCTTAAAACACTTTCAGGAGTATAGAAACATATAATGTTGAGGGGAAGTACAACCTATGTTAGGCGCTTAACCTTGCAGGCCTTACTTGAAATGCCTAATGGAATCAGTATGAAATCAATGCCAAATTTTGACTTTGTAAGAATTAAGTAAAAACTTCAGAATAAGGTCTAGTATATTTTCAAGACGAAATGCAAAAAAAACCCAAAAAAAACAACCACTGTCCCACTGTCATATTACAGCCTGTCAATCTGGAAATCATGAAGGAATGGATTCAAATTACACCATCCTCTAATAAAACCATGGATTGTTAAGCGATCTGCTTTTATTAGAGCTATCAGCACTAACTGAAAATAGAATCAAGCCCCTAATTTTTAAATACTTCATAGCTTCTTTTCAGAATATGAGTCCTAAGCATCATGTTTTCCTTGTATTTGGAAAACAGCTAACATGTTTTGTGTAACTGATACGAAAAAATAACCAGAGGTGCTGAGTGGCTTACCAAACTCTTCAGAAGGCTGCCAGTGAGGTACTCCAGTTCTAATTGTGGCTTTGCGTCTGACTTAGTATGTGGGTGTAACCCTGGCCAACTCACTTAATCTCTAGGCCTGTTTTTCCAATCTGTAAAAGGGGGGATATTATACTTATTTAATTAATACAGTCTGTAGCTGTTAATTAGTTAAAAAAATTACTCTTCAAATATTTAAATGACATTTGCAATTCCAGCTATCCCTTTCTGTTCAACTGATTCTGCTTCTTATTTACCCCTTAAAACAACCAAATCAAGGCTGGTTGAAAAGATTTCTCTGTTCATTTCATTACCAAAAGGAAAGTCTTCTTGTTGCTTTTTTCCCCTCACTGATTCTTACCCTCATTTCAAGTCAAAGCTGCATATGTACTGCCTTGCTCTGGCTATTCTGTGAAATTTAGCTTACAGATTTGACAGATTTTGCTATTCTTAAATGAAGCTTTATTCCAACAATAAATTAAGCTTTACCCTACCACAGGATTGTTGTTACTCTCCTGAAATGCAGCAACTAATGCCCAACAGTGGGTTTTTTTTCAGTGTTCTAAGACAAAGATAATCTTTCTCATACCACTGTTCAAATGAAGCTGCCACCACTATTATAAGGATGCAAGACAGACAAGAAAAAAAAAAGAGCTATAAAAGCTATAGCTTTCCTTGCTAGTAAGAAACAGATTAGTCTTAGTCAAAGATGCAGTTGCCGACGGACCATACAAAATTGTAATACCCCCGCCCAAGAAAAGGCAGTAAAACTCCATCCTGAATCTTAGTGTCCTCAACAAATCTTCAAGAAATGCAGCCAGCAATTTCAAGAGTGTCTTTGGTCTAATTCTCTTAACAAAATGGCTTCTAGAATTTTGTATTATTATTTTTTTGTGGGGGGAGGCAAGAATCTCACACCAGCTAACTGTAGGTTTATACACGATGCATAAAAAAAAGAAACTAATATGGTGTTGAATCAAAATTACTCCAAGAATGGATACTTATTTTTTCAATCAAAAAAAAGGTAAATAAAACCTTAGTAAGTATTTTGATAAAATTTTAGAAAAATGCAAAAAAAAAGTAGGAAGACAAGCCCCAAATGGAAAAATATTGTTATTTGAAAAGGCTGTAACCATCAAGATTTTTCATTTAAAATATCTTATTCACTAGAATTGTATTAACATATTTAAAATTTACCATCTCTCCTTCAAGTTCAGACTTCCAGGCTCTGACAACCTAATTAAATTCCATATATTTTTAATGAAGTAAAAACTCTGAAAGTGCTTCGACCTCCATTAAGTTTGAATCCAGATAAAGATAGAAATTCTTCCTCCTGAGCCTTCCATAAAGGTTGAAAAAATATTGCAGAGAAGTACTTAGAATTTCTCAACTCCCTGGATTTAGCCTCATTTTCCTCATTAGATTCTTCTTCCTGTTCTTGTTATGCTGCCAGATATTGGATTGCCAACTCTTGTGAGTTCCTATTGAGTCTCAGAATATTAATTGGTGTTCTTGGAGACCACAGGGCTGAAATCAATGGATTGTATAAGAATCTTCTCTTTTTTTCTGAAACAAGCTTCTAGCCCTTGAAATTATGACAAAGGTTGTGAGGATGAAGAATGGATTTTAAAAAGCTCAGAAGGAAGCAGGCACATGAAAAAGTCAACATGTATTGCTTTATATTTATGATTTTTAATGCTTGAATTTGGAAATATTGTGGTAGGAGTAAGTATACACTCTTTAAAGTAACAAGTGTTTATACAAACAAAAGCAGAAAAACCTAATATTCCCCTGGCTTAGGTATTGTAATATCTCAAGAAGTTGAAGAACCCTGAAAAGAATGAGCAAGCAATAGCTCATTAAGACAAAACTTTCATTTTGAAGAGGTTTGAGCCAGCCATATATATGAACTGTGACAGACTATAGTAAATATACCACCACTGGGGGTTTTTTTGCATCTGTCTGCAAACAGTACCAAGCCATAGTTTCCAGTTTCTTCTGTCCTCTTAACTGGGTTGAAGCATGCAGCCTAGTGTAATGGGGAGAGAAATATGGCTCAATACGTCTCTGGGTTTTTTAAAGTATAGACAGAATAAGAAATCCAGGTATTCAAGTTATTAAGTCTTGCTAATTTTCTATGAGCTGTAACTTCTCCTGCTGCAGGTAAGATCATAGCTTGTATGCCAAAAGCCAAATGGAAGAAGAGATTGGAAAAAAGGGTAAGACAGGCAAGTTAACATTGCATGTCTGAAAACCTATAAACAAAAAGCAGATGTTCAAAATGCTGTAAAGCAGCCGGATCTACAGTTAGGTGCTCAAATATATAGCACATCTTGGACATATTTTGGAAGACATTAAAAAATAAACATGCAAAATACTATCTCCAAACTATTTTACAAAAACTCATGCTACAAAGACTCACAGATTTGTGTCTCTCTGTATCTCTAATTGGGGTCATGATTCACGTTTCAGAGAAAACACAACTAAAACAGCAAAGGACTAACTTGGCACATTCCTTCTGAACTTCTGTTGTTCCAGAGATATATCAAAGACTGTTTGAAGGCAACCCCCCCAAAAAAAAACCCAAACAAAAAAATACCAGGTTTTGGGTTATCATTTGAGAAACTAGACTCCTTTTTGTGCATGTAATTAGAGATCTAGATTAAAAAAATTAATTAAAAATCGCAGATTTTAAAGTGAAACCACTGACACATAGCCTTATTATACCTTAGGTAGGCTGCATTTAATGAAGATCATACCTGCTACTCTTCCTGACACAAAGTCAAGACCAGGACGCCAGCCCTAAGACCAGGAAAGTGGTTACTGTAGCATTCAAATGTGAATACAGCAAGAAAATCAACTGGTGGGAACACAGGCTAGTTGTTCCAATATTCTGTTAATAAAACACAATTTTCAGTACAATCACCACACAGCACACTCTCTTCCTGGTTTTAAATCATAATTTTAAGCCAGAAATGAGTCTCAATTCTGGTGTTTAAACATGGTGTAACCACTAACATATTAACATAGTTAAGGAGGCAGCTAAATTTCTGCTTAAGACCTCATTTACTACCTTCTTTAAAAAAAGCATAAAATCTGCAAATTAATCAGGTCAGACTCGATCAGATGAGGAAATGTTTTTGCTATTGTATCAGACACACCTGTGCACAGTGCCCTGAGCAGAGCACACAAATGAGCCAGTCCTTCTAGCAGGTTCCACAATTTGTGGTGTGATCTCAGTTTCAAGTGCTCCTTCAAGTACTACCATTCACGGAGAAAGTACTCTACCTTTGCTCAAGCCTTACCTCTTCTATTTGCTTTTTGTGTTTAGAAATGCACGGTAGAAGGGTGATGCAAACTTTTCTGGCACCAGTAGCTGAACTTGGGTCTTATTAAACTTCAAACTGCCATTTCTTAGCTCTTCAGTGATAAACTTTGTACCCTTAAAATTTTAAGGTATAATAGTCACCTATAAGATGCCTTTCTGACGTACAGAGAGAAATTCCCTGCACTGAACTTAAAGAGAAAATCTATTTTAAAAAAAGTCGCAGAATAGGATTGATATATATCATCATATGCTGAAAATCAGAATTTGATTAACCAGATGCTGTTTTTTTCTTTAATATCTCATGAATAGAAACTACAGTATAAAAACAATTCAAAACAATCATTTACTGGGAAATATGACATATGGCCTGCTAAGCTGCTTTCCTACAGGAATAGCTAAAGATCATTACTCTTGGCACCATTCCCTACAACAGTCACTGGGCTCATTAAAACAGACAGTATGTGATTGAGTCCATAAGGAAGATTATTTCTACAGGTGGGTAGAAACAATGATGAAAACTACAAAGACTTGTGAGAAAGAAGTAGTCAAGGAGACTTCTCCACCTCCATAACTTCTGTGTGCTAAAAAAATCAATGCAGCACCACTAAAACAGTTGCTGAAGAAAATCCATGCATTTTCTCCATGGTATACATTTCCATCTTGCTAATGTATGGTATTTCATTTAACTTGTTCTGCTGAAGGGTTTTTCCTTAAGTAGGAACACCCTGATATGATCAGGAAGTTTGCATCCAGCAGGGGCCACTTGTTGCCTGTGTTTAGTCCCAATTCAATTAGGTGGAAACCAAACCTTAATGCTGTCATAGGATGAGTTCATGTTCTGCGATAGTGGATGGGAATAACCACAACCACGCTGTGATGTGATAATGCTGCAATTCAAGCTTCTCCGGTGATGTTATACTAGTAAATCTAAACCAAACATTTGTGATGTGGCATCACAGGACAGGAAATGTTAAGACAATTATAATGTGGCAATGATAATCTGATGTAGCAATAATACAATCACATTTAGAAAATGTTTGCATTTGAAAGCAGCTAGGCTGTGATTATGTTCTTGCAACACATCCCCTTTACATGCCAGCACTGTTGCATGGATTATCTAAATTTAGACTGTAACATGGTGCAGTAGATGGCTTTACTATGTTCTATCACTGGCCTTTTTCACATGCTGAATAAAATTACTGCTGCTGCTTACAGCATCAGCATTCCACAATCACATTGGGAGATGATGGGAGCACTTAGGTAGTGAAACTGATGGCAGCATCACACATGTTTCTGAGACATTCGCTGCTGAGGCTACTGAGCGAGGACTCACAAAATACGGCATGTGATGCAACATCAACTCACTGACGTGATACTGTGTACAGGTACACATACATACAACACGCAAGGCAGACACACAGCTGGGATTTGCTAAGGCAGGTTGCCAACATCAGGAGAGACCCCTCAGCCCGTGGATGCAGCCAAGGCGGTGATGGGCCAAAAGACATGCACCATCATAAGGCAACAACGGTGACCCCAGGGCAGGGAAGAGCGAGGTCAGGGAGCCCACGCCAGCAGGGCAAGGCCAGGCCACCGGGCCCCCCGGCCGGCTGAGAGAAGCCCCCGGCCCCCTGAGGCGAGCAGGGAGGCCCGCAGGGCTGCGGCCCCGAGCCGGGCCGACCGCTGGCGCCGTGTCTTTGCCGCTGAAGGAAGGGAGGCGAGGCGAGGCCCAAGCGCAGGCGGCCACCGTGCCACCTAGGGTCACGGCTGCTGCGCTGACCTTAACGCCTCAAGAGGTGACGTCACAGCCCAGGCCGCTATCACACGAATGACGCAGAAGCACGGGCGAGCCCCAGCAGCGGCACTGAGGCAGGGAAGGGAGCGAGAGAGAGCTGCCGACGGCGCTCCGCGCTCCGCGCGCCGCGCCGCCGAGGGAAACCACGGCCAAACCACCGCCGGCCCCGCCACATCCGGGTCCCGCGCGCTGAGTAACGGCCCCCCCCGCCCGCCACGGCGCACGCGCCCCTCCCTCCGCCCATCAGCTCCGCCCTCGTCCAGGGGGCGGGATCAAGACTCCCAGTCGCCTTTCTGATTGGCTTTCACTCCAGGAGCGCCCGGGGATTAGCTGCCGTTCAGGAGGGCGGGCGTTGCCCGCCTGCTGGCAGGCCATTGGGCAAGGCCGCCGGGGAGCTGCTCGCCCGTTGGCGGGCGGGCGCGTCCGGTCTGGGGCCGGAGGAGGGTGCCATTGGCTGGAAAGTAGGTTAGTGGTGCGCCGTTGGGTGGCAAGCCAGGCGGAAAGTAGGTCAGGGACGGGGGCTGCCTGCGCCGGGTNGCGTCCCCGGCTGAGGAGACGGCGTCCCCCTGGAGGGTGGGGGGAGGCCGGTGAGTGCCCCCCCCGCCCCGGGCCGCCACCTCGCTGTAGCTGTCTCCTCCGGCAGGCCGTGGGGAGCTGCCTGCCCCGGGAGGGGCTGGGGGCTGCGGCTTCCCCGGTGGGAGGGGGCCGGACCGGGAGGGGATGGGGGGCAGTGGGACCCCCCGGCGCCCGCGGCGGCGGTGGTGCCGGGCTGTGTCCCTTGGAGCTGGGACCGGGGCGGGGGGCTGCGAACGGAGCGGCCCCGGTACGGACTGTCGGCGGTTGACAGGACCCGGCGGTGACGGGGCCGTTTGCAGCCGGCCCCGGGCCCGCTGCCGGCGCGGCAGCTCGTCCGGACCCCGAGGGCGGAGCTGGGGCTGGGGGTGCTGCTGTCGGTGCGTCCTCGGGTCGGCGGAGGGGGAGGAAAGGGGTAAACCCAGGGGTCCAGGAGCTCAGTGGAGGCAATGCGAGGTTTGTTTCTTCTCCCAGGTTTGGGTTAGCCTCCTCAGGGATATGGAGGCTGAGGTAAGTCACTGAGCAGAGATGCTGGTGCCCCTTACCCTGCAGCAGGAGTGGATCCCTTCAACATCTGTCCCGCAGCTGATCCCTTGGATCTTTTTCAGTAAATCAGGTGCCTTGTGATAGAGTCTGCTTTAGGTGAGGCCCGAGGAGCTTCTGTATTAAACACCAAAATGATGGTAGCGGTTGGGTTGTGTGTTCTATGGGTTGCGACTGTTGCACAGAGGCCAGTCCTACCTGTAGACAAGTAGAGCCGACTTGCCAGTCCCACAACTGTGGGGTTCTTCGCTTCCCAACAGTGCAGCTCAGTTACCTCCTGAATGTTTTATGGTGAGCCCTGGGGTCCTGAGGCAGTCCCCCCCCGGTGCTGTTACTTCTCGGGCTGTTTCTGACAGCTGTATGTGTATCTTTGCTGTCAACAGGAGAATGAACGTTTTTCTTTGACAGTGAATGTAGAATACTGGGAACATTAAGGTGGCTTCCCAAGATCCAGATTTTGCGCTTGGGGAGGCAGGGGAATCAGTTTGCATTTTTAATTGCTGAGGTTTCTGTTACTCTGGTGCCTCAATTATAACAGCTTTGGAAAGATTTTAGTACTTGAAAATAACGGTGAAGAAACAGGTGGGTGTGTTTTCATGCTTTTGAAGCAAATATGCTTGTAGCAATTTTTAAGTATTTTCTTAGTATCCAAGGTAGAAAGGGTCAACTGCAGAGAGCGATCATCTTTTTAAACAATTCTGAATCTAATCTCTTTACAAAATTCACTCAGTCTTTAAGTAGAATTTTTTTTTCAAAATGCTGGTCCTTGAACATTCAAAATGAAACTACATTTTCTTTTTTAAATAGGTTAGTATTAAAGTACTTGTCCTGCCTGTTTAGTATGTCTTTTATCAAAAAGACTTTTTAAATGGGAGTGGCTGATAATACACAGGCTGCAGCTAAGTTTGCAGGGAGAAAAAAGAAAAGTTGTTTGTTTTAATTAACTATTAATACTTGCTAACTGTCTCTGTACATGGTCTTGCAGAAGGCTGAGGTTAAACTCTGCCCTCGAAAGAATGTATGTTTTGTGTGCTCTAGGAATACGCAAATGCAAATAGCTATTTGAAGTGTCAGAAACTATAGACCTCTCATCTGAATATTCTAAACCACAGTTGCCTATTAAGAGGAAAGTCTTTACTACTTCTGAGTTTTGTGGGTTTGTCTTTCTCATGACCATTCATGGCTTTTTATCCCTACTTGTAGAAATGGAGTGTGTAAAATAACCCAATAAAATATTGTGGTTATAGATTAATATACTGTCTTATCCTGTATTCTCTTCCACCCTGCGCGTTTCCATTGTCTGTCTGCATGACAAGTTGTGGTGTGTGGTGCTGTGTAGACTCAAGGTCTGCAAAAGAAGTACACTGGGAGACTGCCTAGACAAGAAAGAAGTACCACAGAGAACCTAAGGATAGCTGTTTGTTTTGTTCTTCCCTACAAGGCCCTTTGGGGGACACAGGGGTGTCTGTAAACTAACTTAGCTGTAACTGGGATTCCACAAAGCCAAAGCTGATGTTAGGGCCTGCTACCAAGTCACTGTTACCACCTGCTACCAAGAGACCTGCTGTATTTGGGGACCATTGCTAAGGATGTATTAGGAAGGTGATGTTTGTAGGGGGAGTTTATTGGAGATTTTTTTTTTTTTCCTTCAAATACCTGCTCTCAAAGATTCTTTTGGGAAACCAGGAATAGGAACAAGTGAACATCCATTGGATTTATTTGGCAGAGCTTAAAGTTACACACAGTGCCTTAACACTATGCAAGACTATGATGACAAAGCTGAGACCTAATGTGATAGTGGCAGCCTGCATGCTGCAGATGAGTAAGACTGTTTTTCAAAGTGAATTGATATCAAGCACGCTAGAAATACCAAGTGACATGTAGGTTAATTAATTTAGATGAATACAGAAGCGCTTTTTTCATGCTCAAATTCAATGTTTTAAGCTGTTTTCAGCACAGAGCCAACTGTCTGTGTGGTTACACTTTGACAGGAGGTACAGGAAAACCCAAAGGAGGACACTGTTGTTAAGTAGAACAAAGTGGATTTGGTGCGTCCCTTAGTGGCTTTCTTTTTTAGTTCTGTAACTTTTATGCTTTTTCTTTTTAACCTTTATCATCAGTTTTGTCCATAGTTCTGCTTTTGAAAGAGAGCAGAAAAGTAGTAAAAAGCAGCTACCTATATCCCAAAGTATTAGAAACTCTAGAGAACTTTAAAGTTAGTTGTCTTCAAGAAAAGATGTGTAAAAGCGTATAATATGCAAATAATTGCAAAGAGTAGCCCAAAATAAATACATATTTTTAAGCTTGTGTAGCTTCCTTGTTCTCAGTAAGTTTACAGAATGCAAAAAAATACTTAAAGTTTCTCTGTTTAATATATTAAACATGGGTTGAAACTTTCATTTTTGGCTGTCATCATACTTAGAAAATTTCAGACTAAAAATAATTGGTTTTGATAAATGTAGTAGCTGGGATGATACTGACTGGAACTCAGCACCAACTTTTGCGCTTAGTTGTTGAAAGCTCTGCTTGATCAGCCCATAGAAATTAGGTTCTGTATTTTAGAGGTGCTTGAAGATGCAAATAAGATGTTTTGTGGCATTTTGAAAAGCAGTGAAAGAGCTTTCAATCTGGGTCTTTCAGTCTTTTAATTTAAGAGTTGCTGTAGGTTTTAGATAATGGACTAATAATGGAGTAANGGGGGGGGGGGGTGTACATATGTGGTAGTCTTGCATTGCAGTAGTAAGTATGTTCCAGGTTTAGTTAGATCAAATGCAAACCGGTGACTTTTGCATACTCCTGTGGTATTAGGTAGGTGAAACTCAAGACACTGCAAGAGAACACAGAATGATGCACTTACAAAATGAGAATGCTTTTCTTCTTAAGAGTTAGTGTATTGAGTTATTTAGAAAGCCTTTTTAAGTTTTGTTTGCTTTTTTTTTTTAAGGAAGGGATCCCAGTTGTAACTATCAAATTGTTTTTATCTGTATTGAATCACTTTGAATATTGTCAAATAACCTGTGGTGTATATTTATTTGAACTTTACGTTGAATGAGGTGGATGTTGAGGTGAATAGCTCGCTGGCATGAACTGCATATTGCACCTGCCTTTTTTTTACCTCAATTTGTTGGAAAAATGCAGTAAGGCTACTTATCCAAGGCCCAGACTTCATCTCCTTGGAAACCTGATCTTTCACCAGATGTTGAGAAATGTAATTTCTTTTTTAATCCATTCTGCAGAAGAATGCAGATCAAAACAGCATCTTCAGGCTTTGGTAGTCTGGAATATTCATTAACTAAAAAAATAGCCTGACATTTCAGTCTTTGTCCCAAAAAAGATTGATAGTTTCTGTTGCATCTGATATTATTTAAAATTTATTTTAGCTGTTGCTAAAATTCCTGTAGTGGTTGTATAGTTTAATGCAATTCAAGAACTGGCTGATAATGTCTTCATATGTACAGTGCAGGACTGTCTGTGTTCCCTGCCCCTTCCTTGCCTGCAAGCATTCAACTTTCTTCTCTATGTTCAGGTCATCTTTTCTCCCTTGCAGCTGCAAAGAGATATTTCTTAGCCAAGGCATACAGAATTTGTAACCTTTTCAGTCTCCTGCCATTTGAGAAGCTGTTATTCAATGTCTCTGATGTCAGACACACTTCTAGGTCAGCTGCTGGTGTCAGAACAACTTGTGACCCTGAGCTGAAGCCATGCTGTAGTTTAGTAGGTTGGTCTTCTGTAGGAATGGTGCCAGTAGGCTACTTATAGAGCAAGAAATATCATTGGCAGGATTTTAGAATGGTGAAATAACAAGCCACGTTTCTTGTGGTCTAAGATGTTGATGTTCTCTACTACCTTTAAAGAAACCCATTCATATGAATATATGCAGTTGAGGAAGATGGTTGTAGTTTTCATGTTTATTTTGACAGTATTTTCCTTGCAAATGTTAGGAGGCTCGATTTTCCACAGGTACAAGGCAACTTAGTGGCACCTTGTTTAAAGGAAGCGGCAAACACATTGCTAAATCCTTAACGGTCCTTACTTGCTGTGGCTGTGATGCAAATGCATCTTCCAATGTGCAGTTGCTGTCACACTGGGAAGGATATGTTTGGCAATCCCTAAGCAGTGTGTATTGTCATCATGTCTCTCAAATCACTTTAATAGGATGGCATTTTATAGTAAGTCATATATGCTTATTCAGTTGCAGCTATTTACCTTAATTCCTTTCTGAGTCAGCTAAAAATAAGTTAATGCAATCCATGTATTTTAAAGATTGGATGTGGTCTGGATACAAGACTCCTCAGAAAACTCTAAAGTTAGTCTTACCCATTTGGGATTGATGTAGGTTTTGGAGGGAGAATGAAATAAGACTATCAGAGAAATCAGAAATGAGTATTATTCTTGATCTGAAGTTCTTTTTATCTTGGAAACTTCCTTAAAGTGGCTTTGCCTTTTCTNAATAAAACTAATATACTTTTATTTTAACTTTTTTTGAAAAATGTTTTTTTCTGTCTTTAAAACTGTTAGTTTTATAGTATCCTTGAACTGGTTTGGTTGGTTTTTTTCTTGAATTGCTATGAATTGATTTCTCTTTGTTATCTATGGATTTTTTTCGGAGCGTTATGAAATTTAGGACTTCTGTTCCAATTTGAAGCAAAACTATACAGTAAAAAGTAATAAAACTTTTATCCTTTACGTTGCATGTATGCATTGTAGTTGTGTTGAGAGTGACAGCAAAATGGCTTTGGTTCGCATTCTACTTTTATTTCTACCCTTCACTCAAGGACCTTTGATCATTATATTTTAAATCCCCCTGAGATTTGGGCTTTATGCTGCAGTTTGGCTACCAGCATATTAGTTTTAGTATAACCTTTTAAAATAGTAGTTATTTTGCCTGTAGACTTGAATGGCCTAGTCATTTTACAGGGATAAATTATGGGGTCCAGAATACATTGCAAAAAAATCACGTTAGTCTTTGAGGTTTATGTCAGAATGTGTTTTCTGACCTTGTCTTGGCTGTGTTGGGTTTTCCAGTTTGCAGTTCTAGAATTGTTGACTGAGAAACATGATACCTATTTGTTCCTCTGTTCCCTTTCCCAATATGTTTTGTTGCCAAGCCATTTCGTGTAATCTTTGAATTTGCGTTTACAAATTGGTTTGTTATAGATTAAATTAATTCACTGAGTTAAGGAAAAAGAGTCAGCATTAACACTGTGCTGTCAACATACTCAAGATATACTCAGGATATAGCCCAAATTCCTAAATCCAGAAGCTTACTTAAGTTTGACCTTAGAAGGCTCTGGTATCTAGACTTTTTAATTTTTTTTCCGTAGTGATCTGATAAAGCCTCATAACATTAGGCAAACTTGCTGTCCTAGAGTAACACTGTACTGTAATTTTAATCTATACCCAGTTCACTATGGCTTTGTGAGTTTTAAGAAGTCTTCATCACCTTAATTTTTAAAATCTAAGTGAAGTTTTATGACGTTAGATGCTGTAAAAAAATTTACATTTACAGAACTTTTATTTCAATTAACAGTTTTACATAGTATTTAATTTCCAGTGATCTTACATGAAATTAGGAAATTTTAAATGATGTCTGTTACAGCTCTTCATTCTCACCATGCCTTTTTTAGTGAAAAATCACGTGTGAAGAGAAGTTAATGCATTAGCTTGGAATTTTTTATTACAAATAGCGTCGTGTCTCCCTATTTTTTTAGAATTTATCCTATTTCTCGTATTTGAAAATATTCTTTTGCTGCAATGGCCAAACTAGCCACTGAATATTACAGTTTATTTTAGAAACCTGTCAAGTCAGTTCAGTGATTTCTTAGAGGGACTTGTCATATAAAAACTTCAGAGTTGCTGGAAGTGCTCTCCAATCATTAAGAACAATCTGTTCAAAATGTTGTCAAATGATTGCCATGCAATTTGGGTCCAAATGCTAGAAGTTCTAGAAGTTATTTGTATTTTAGAAATACAAGGCCAGCAATTGGATATTCCT
>VYZW01031511.1:3621-17575 GCA_013401315.1 Balaeniceps rex | reverse complement strand
AAGCAGTCAGGTCTAGCAACAAGAATAATGATTCTTTCCTTAGGAACTATTAGAGCTAAAACCAATGACATAAATTATATCAGTAACAGCAATGAGCAGCAAATGTTGATTTCTAATATAGCGTCTCTGGCAGTATTCCAGAGTCCTTCTAAACTATAATTGTTGGGGTTGAAAGTTATCTCCAGCATCAAGAAGCTGCCACTGCACCGCTTGTGTGGAACTTGACCAGACTCAAGACACAGCTAGCTCAAGTCCCTCTCAAGCAAGACCGCTTGCAGCCAGGAGACAATTATCAAAGCAAGGTTCATAGGTGTATTCCAGTGCTTTCAAGGGAGCAAGGATAAACCAGAGGAAGAAGAAAATGGCCTGGGAGAAAGAGACTTGTGTTCAGTGCCAGGCAGCAGCAGGAAAACTGAAAAAAAGCAAAGGGGTAAATCAGAGGGTGCAATAAATGGAAAAGGTAAGCAGGGAAGCCTGTATGAGAGGTGGCTGCTGGGAGATGGATAACACAGCTTGGGATATTTGTAGTTTGATACATCTACACTGCTCCCCAGCAAACCCAGATCCCATCTCAGCCTTGTAGAGGCCTCCCTGGCATAGATCCGGGCACTGGTCCCTTCTCATCCAGAGCTCAGGGATCACAGAATAGCCCTGCTCTTAGAAAGCACAAGGCACTGGAGGCTATAAAGAGAAGAGAGAGATGATAAAGTCCCCTGTCAGACTGCAGAAAGACTCTGCAGGTAGTTGGGCTATGGCATCTCCAAACATCACCACCTCCAGCCTTTATATCTCCCAGATGCTTTTGAGCAAGCTAAGTGGTTCCTGGCAGTGTTACCCAACCCAGCAATGCCAGTCCTGCTATTATAAGGACTTGCTTCATTCCTATTCCCCCTGATTTTGCTCTGTTTTCTAATCAAGTTCCTCAAAACTTGAGTGCCTGCACTTGTGTTCCTCAAAAATATGCCTATACTATAATTTCTTATTGATGACTTGACTTTGCACAGAGAAACAAAACTCCAACTGGCACCACTCACTAAGGGAAGAAACTCACAATACTTCGAGATGCTCATTTTTAATTCAGAGAGGACAAAGATCTCCACATAATAACTGTAAATGCTTCTGCACAGAGTCCTTTAGGGACTCATTCCACATCGGAACAACATTAGAACACAAAACTCTTCCAAGTAAATAAAGGAAGGTGTTTTCCATAAAAGCTGGTAGAAGCCTATCAGCCAGGCAGCAGTACAAAACACCCACAAAATAGGATGCGCTGCTGAGTGTTATCACAAAAACTTCCTTGCCTTGTTGCAAGGCATAAACAAACTCAGTCAAGTTTGGCATTAACATCTCAAGTACACAATTTTCTAGATTTCTACAAAGTTACTAAGTAGAGCTTTCACTTTGCTGCCAAAGCAGCTGTTGGAAACTGCACAAGACCATATGTACTGATCACCTAGAAAAATCTGAGCCATGGCGTAGTGAAGCACATGGAATACATCTTTCTCCAACCTACTCAGCAACTGTGGGAAACTATGTCTTCAAGATCAGGCACTAGATCAGATCCTGAAACCAGGTATCTCCCAGCGAAATGGTGGGAAAGAGATTCTGGATAGCCACATCCCTTCAACTCCTTAACTGAGGGAACTCAGCTATGCTACAAGAGCACAGTGCAGTGAGATTTGTTCTCAGCATAAAGAAATGCTTCCATAAGAGAATGCTACTCAAAAGCCTTTGAAGTTGCTCTTTGCCCTGCTAGCCTGGGTTTTACATGCAAACACAAGGCCAGTACTGCACAGGCACCCTAGGCACTCCTTCTAAAGGATTATGACTGCTATGCAGACAGCCTTCAGCTCGCTGGTGTTTCAGGAACAAGCAGAACCCACCTCTCTCTCCCAGCACCACAACTGAATTTAATTGCATCTGTTTCCTCTCTTAGCTTTTACTACTGGAGCTAACGTGGGATGGACATAACCTTCTCTCTTGGAAAGCGAGGGGCTACAGCTAGTGCTTGGAGGGTGCAGACACTCCAGAGGGGTAGGCATTGAAAGTTAACAGTACCTGCTGCAATTTCCACTGCTTGTCTTCCCGAAATCCAAAGTGCAGGAGCTGATTATTTCTGGGCATTTTCAGATTAATGTCCTCGAAGAAAGAAACAAATGTGAGAGCAAGCAATCCCCATATGCAGAACACAGAAACTGCCAGTCCCACTCCATTCTGTCTCCCACACCATCTTGGCAAGCTGCTTTCAGCAGTCCCAGCATGGTCAGAACCTCAGTCCTCCTACAGGAAGATGTTAATACAAAGGATAAGTTGAAAGGCATTTAGTAAATCAGCATCCAGGCAGGACACACGACCTCAGCTCAGAAGGCCCCCAAGGAAATTTGGTATTACACAACACAGGCAAGGAATCCCCATGAAAGTCGACTCCACTACTCACCACAGAGTGTGTGTGTGTGTGTGGGAGGGGTTACATGCTGGATCTTGACAAATTTCAACAGCTGCTGAAACATTAAGGATTTAAAGCCTATTAGGGAAGACTGACAAAGAATACTTATCGATCACTGGTAAAGCATAATAAGGATGACCTCTCCCTTGAGGTCATCAAAGCATAATAAGGATGACTCCCACCCCTTGATGGTAGTACCAAGCAAGTACTCACAGCTTGACACAGGGCATCTCCCTGCAGCATCAACACACCTTTCACCTGGTCTGTGCTGGAATGAGAAGAAAGATCTGGGCAACGCAAGTCACAGGAGGCAAGAGACACCGACTGAAACTGTCAACCTGTCCCATGTAGCTAGTCAAGTTCCCCTCCTTCCAGGGGTCAGCTGGAGGATGCAGATGAACTCTACACACACTTTCAAGTCCTCAGCTCTTGGCCTGTGGCCAACTGCTGTCATATTCTTTATGAGCCACCTCACCCTAACTGCCCTGCCTAAAACATAATGTTAATTTCTGATTCCATGCTTTTTTCAAGTATTACCAATCAACAATTTGGTTGCTGTTACAAACAGCTCTAGCAGACACAAACACAAGATATTAGACGAATTACTGACATTGGAGTGCTATGTGATTCATATGGGAGTTGAAACCTAAAAACCTCACCCCGCCCCCCCAACAAGGAAAAACCCCCATACCTCAAACCCTTTAAAAGGTCCTGCATCTTTTAAAAGGCTCACATCTACAATGAACAGTGGGGGGAGACTGAAGCACTTGAGCCTTCAAGAACTCAATTTAGCCATACCTTACATTTTAATACACTAGACAGAGACTCTTTAGATCAACACTTTTTAAGATCCACCTTGCAACAACCATGAATGAAAACTAGAATCAACTTTAATACTTTGAGATCTGAAGAATGCAACCTTCAAACTCAATACAGAATCATTGCATCATTCTATAAAATGCTCACCATGCTGCTTCTAAGGACTAAGGTCTCCTACTTTGCAACAAGCTTGCGACCTCTGCCAGAGTGCAGCTATTCAGACCAAGGCCTATGCTGAAGATCAAAAAATGGACAGCTATTTCAGAAGAACTGCACTTCTGTAGCACCTTCTGCACAAGTCTCGGTTTGCTCTGTGCAAAGTAGATTTATTATTGCTATTTTAGGGAGATTAGGACAAAGGTTAAGATTTGTCCACAGTCACTGTCAGAAACCGAGCCAAGAATCAGAAAAATGCCCCTTGGCAAAACTGCTGACAGCAGCACACTGATGCAACACACCAGTGGTCGGGAATCAACGACTATATTATAGGTGTCAGTAGGAAACGGCACAAGCCTAGCTAAGGCAGGCCCTGGAACATGGTTACAGACTGTTACGTTAACCTGCCATGAGAGTTTGTTTGTTTGTTTTCCTTAAGGCGAAATCTCACATGAAAGAAAACCCCTTTACTCTGGGGGTGCTGTAGAGACCTTTGCTGCAGATGCTCAAGGCACAGTGCCCTTCGCTACACAGGGAAGACACTGGCACAAACACAGGCATTGCCAGGAGCAGCAGCTCCCACTGGAGCAGCCTGGCAGAGTAGCAGCAACCCACTGACCACCAAGACCACTTACCCCGATGTGCTCAGCACAAAGTTCTCCTGCTTGACGGCTCCTCCTGAGCCACTCACAGGCAGGGCAAACCGGTGAGAGGCCTCCTGCCCAAGAGAGGACATAGTGAGTGCTGGAGCATCCACCTGGGCCCAGCGCACCACAAGCCAGGGACAAAGACAAGGCAAGAGCAGAAACGCAGACGCTGGCAAGTGGCTGAACGCAGAGCAGTCACCTTTGCAAGCCTCCCACAACCGACCTAGCAGAGCACATGGATGTTCCCTCGTCCTCCTGCAGGACAGGCACAAACCAGAAGGCTCAGTGTGTGTGGCTTGAAAGGTGTCGGAAATCCCACGCTCCAGCTCTGCATCCCGGAGCCAGGTGAAGCGGCCAGTGCTCAGAGGGGTTGCCAAGTTGTCCACAGCAGGAGGGGCACTCCGCACAGCCCGACCCTGCATGCCCTCGGGCACTGTGGCGCTGCCCCTTTCTCAGTGCACTTGCTGCCCCGGGCTGCGCAGTGCAAGCGCCGCCAGTCCCCTACCCATGTGGGAGGTCTGGAGCAAAAAACAGCACTCCTGACTGGTTATACTGGTTGATGACTGTTCTTTAATCATGCTTCACCCTTAAAACTATTACAAATTCTTCAAAACAGATACTATATATACAGATACTGCAGGTTATTGTCACCTGCTACTGAGTCACATCCTGGGTCAGCACCATGGCACTCCTGCCTCCTTTGGCACCCACCCCTCACCTCCACATTTTTGCCCCTGCTCTTGCATCACCCACTAAACCCCACAGAAACCCCAGAGCATTAAGGGGCTGGGCCTGTTGAAAACTAACCTAGCAGGAGAGTGGTGAACTGTCGTGCACACAATCCCCTTTGGCCAGTTCACCACCTGGCTGCCTAGAAAGAGCTGAACCCGGCAGCCCATGCTCAGGCTGGTGAAAGGTGCTGCAGGCCTGGTTCAGCTGAACGCTTCACGCCTCTGGAAGGGGCAGGTACTGGCAGAGAGGTGGATGTATCAAGGGAAGGATGGTTTTGAATGAGGAGAGTGCATGCTGCTAATTACTGCACAAGTAGTAGCTTGTCAGCTAAAGGCTATCATGTTCGCTTCCACAATCACATGACAGAGTTACAGGCAGATCCAGATTCTCCGTTCCAGAAAATATTCACATCTCAAGCAAATGCCTGGCAGACAGGTCTGGGTGCCTCCATGTGCCTTTTCAAAGCAGCTCCCTCTCAGGAAAGAGGGTCAAGAACAGAGCAGTCTAGGGGAAATCAGCTTTATTGTAAGTCCTCAACACCAGAGGGCAAGCAAACACTTGGGACAGCACTGGACATGTGTGATGGACCTTTCTATGCACCCTCTACCAGGAATTTTTTCCTCCACAGGAAATCTACTACCATTTCTCACATGGGAGAGGAAACAAACCCACAACACAAAAAACACATGAAGCAAATTAACCTTACCTTCAAAATATCCTGCAGCTGTTTCAAAACAGCATGGACCTCTTCTTGTAAAAGCCATTTAAATTCTTCTTCCTACGTTGTGGAAAGATAGCAATGGAATCATTAGAAGTCAAACACTGGAAATAAATCTCTCAGACACATATAAACATTATTTAAGTTCTAAGTATACTGCTACGTCCATGCTGTTTACATCACATGCTAGTAAGAGAAGAAAAAGATTTCTTCCTGATTTGTTGAAAGGCCTTACTCTCCACTTCTCTGCCCCAGCCAAATGAATTGTCCTCGTTCTGACTTTGTTTAGCAAAGCAGCATTCATACAAATCACTGTGCCAATAATCACAGAATTAGGAAAGAACAGGCAGCACAGGATGTGAATTTCAGAGCAAAGTACAGATCCTGCTCCTTCAAAATCTGGGGCATCTTTTTAAGCTGCTGGAGTGGGCTGACCTTGGCTGGCTGAATGCCAGACACCCACCCAGCCTCTCCCACTCCCCCTCCGCAACAGGATAGGGGGAGGAAATCAGATGAAAAGCTTATGGGTCAAGATAAAGACAGAGAGATCCCTTAACAACTACCATCACTGGCAAAACAAACTCAACTCACAGACAAATTTGTTACCAATTAGATGGTGAAAAACAAAGACAAAAACTAAAATGCTCCTCCTTCCCCCAGTGGCATTTTACCAAGCAACAGCAACCTAAAAATAAAGCAAGCTAAACTGAAAAGTGAGCGGGGGGAGAGGAAGGCTGAGGACTCCAAATCATTTGGGCAAATTCAGTAACAAACAAGTTCAGATCTGATGACACACTGCCTCAGGCCTCAATCAGTTGTCTGGTACAGAGAAGCCTGTATAAAGCAGATCCTCAAAACACAGCCAAGCATTCCTGTTAAACCGCAAGACCCCACACAGATCATCAGAGAAGCAGGGACAGAAGCAAGCAAGGGACAAAGAAGAGATTGACACTTGCTACCTTGTGAGGGAGAATAAATTTTCCACGTAGAAGATACTGGAAGGGAACGAATTGAGTGGGTTGCCCACAGAAAAATGGGAAAGGTGTGGTCAACTCAGAGATTTAAGCCTCTGGTTTCTCTGCTAGACAGTTCCTGTTCACCATGAGAAACACAAAATAACTACTCACTGATGTGTCATCACCTTACGCAAGAGTTATCTGAACAAAGAGTAGGACAAGGACGGTTTTGTTTCAACAAACATTCACCCAAAGCAGGTACACACAACAAACCTAGGTAGGATTCTCTGTTATCCTTCAAACCAGTGTGGGCGCAGGACCACTGACTTTCACCATTTATTCCTGTTTTGGGTTTCTGGGCATCATATTGACATATTGGATTCCTTGCTCTTTTGTTCTCTAACACTTGCTCTCCTCCAGGTTCCCAAAGGAACAGAAATCATGTAGGTAAAGCAGACGCCTTTAGTGCCTCCACCACCCCACTGTCGTCATCCAGATGTTTCTACTTCAAATCATCATTGGTGTCTTTCATCCCCCTAGTGACAGCAAAAGATCTTCCCCGCCCATATTAATTTCAGACTAAGTCAAGTTCATTCACTATGTCTGTGCACTACACATCTGTATTTTCGAGGAATGCTAGTCATATCATTACAAATCACATCAATTTTAGAAAAATCTGGTTTTCATATGTGGCTTTCCACCTAGCTCAGATGCAGCTCTAAAATTCCCTCCTTAGATAAGAAGCTTTCACCACTTCTTGCAGCTCACGTCCCCAGAGATGTCTGCAATGTCAGCTGGTCTATATCTTTCTACCTTTATCAAGCCAACAAGGCTGCTTTGACATGTCTGCCTGCTATTTACTAGCTCTAGTCTTTCATCAAGCAGCGTGTTAGACTGACCATGAAAAAAATCAAGGTCACGTAACACATTTCATTGTTTACTGTAAGCAGGACTGCCTCCGGCAATGACCTGCCTCTGGACTCTCCCGAGGCCAACGCAAGGAGTAGCATCAATCGCAACGCACCCTCGTACTGCTCAGGGGGAGAACACCAAAGCAGAGACCATTAAAGCAGCTAAAGGGGGAGTCTAGAGGAGACCACGGCCTGCTAGGTGGCCGCGGGCCTGAGGGCAGCACGGCAAAAGAGCCCGGGGCTGGCCCGAAGGCCTGTCCCGGCCGCATGGCCGGCCACCTAGGCACCGCCCTGCAGGCCCGCCGCGCCGCCGGAGTAGCTGCCCCACAGCCCACACAGCGGTGACTAGGCGGCCCTCACAGAGCCTCAGCCCAGACGCGGGGAGCCGGGAGCAGGGAACGGCCTCGCCGCCGCCCGGGGCCAGCCAGGCAGTACGGGCCTGCGGGGGTCCCGGGAGGGCCGCCACCGCCCGGGGCCAGGCCGCTGGAACGGCGAGCCTTCCGCCTGACGCGCCCCTCCCGACTCACCAGCACCGCACGCTCCGCCACGCTCGCCATCGCCGCCGCCATCCCGCCACCCGCCGCCAGCCCCGCCCCCTCGCAGCACCCTCGGCCGCCCCAATTGGCTACCGGCACTACCCTCAGCCCGCCCACGCCGGCACGGCTTCCGCCCGGCAACACGGCCGAGGCAGCGTCCGATTGGGCAGCACGGCCCTCCCTTCGCAATCGAGGCGTGGCGAGGGCGGTGCCAGAAAGGCGTGACGTCACGCGGGCGGGAGCTGGCGGCGCAACGACGGCGGAGGTGGCAGCAGGTGGCGCTGGAAGAGCACCGCAGGGCTCAGAGGCGGGAGCAGAGAGCGTGGCCCCGGGGAGTGCTCAAGAGAACTACTTGGTCTTACCACGTCTGATCAAGCACTGCCCGGCCATCATTCACATACCCCACACATCACTGCATAGTAGCTGACTGCACACCAGTGAAGATAAAACTGAGCTACATGTAAGAATCCTCAAGAACAGGTAAAGACTTGGAAGTCTCATCACGTTCTTCTCAAAATTTTGAAATTGAAATAAATTTTACTAAAAGTCTGTGCATTGAAGTTGGTGGGTTCCTTTTCACATTGGATGTACTGCGGGTGAGAGATGGCCAAGCGAACAGCATCATCTTCTTCACCACATCAGCAAGGTGGGTTTTGGAAGGGAAGGCATTATTCATACACAGAGCAGGTAAAGCTTCCGCTATTGCCAGTTTCTGCTGTGAGCACAACTCTGACTCAGTGGCCTTCCTCCATCACTTTCTGCATTGCTTTTAATCACAGTACTAAAACTGAGTTTCTCCTTACTTTAGCACCTGTAACTCATTTTAACTAATCAGTACTAGCCCATTATGCCTCAGTACATGAACATCTACTGCTATTCAACAGCAAACACAGCCTGGATCATCAAAAAGCAATATTCTGGAGCTCGCAAACACACTTCAGTTAAGGGATCTTTGTCTTGGAAAACCCCACTTGCTGCTGAGTTAGTGCTCGTAGGAGTTAGTGCTCAAAAAACCCCAAAACACTAGAAGGAAGGATACTCCAGACAGAGCAACTGGGCCACCAGGCTCCCAACGCTTAGACAACACACAAAGTCACCAACACCAGAAAGTTCCTGGACCTCCATCTCTCAGCATTGTTTGCTTTAAAACTCAGCCTTCATCCTCCTCTCACTCCAGATGCACACAGCCCTCTGCACATGGAGGCTGGAATTTATCCAAATTCATCCTTTGTAGTGCCTCACCGACAAGATCAGGCTTCTGCAATGACCAAAATGCTCTCAGGCATGCTGTTTTTTGGCAACTCTTATTTTTTAATGTTTTGAGGACCGCACGTATTTCTTTAATGCCACAATACAGGTTTGATAGGCTTTAGAAACTACCACAAGAACATTGTGTTACCAAGAAAGGTTTTATTCTTTTTGCCAGTAGCTTTGTTAATTGCACAAAAAAATCTTTTTGTTTTGCCATTTAAACATTTTCACACATCCTATTCTGAATGACAAACGTTAATTAAAAACAAGGCAAAAAAATTCACAACCTTAATTAACTATAGGATCTATCATTGAGGAAAAAAAGAAACTGCTTTTCTTACAAGCTTTTCACAAGTGTCACATTTTCTCTTTAAAAAGGAGGGAATCAAAAAAAGCAAATTGCTAAAACATAAATCCTCATAAAAAGGAACTTTACAGAATTGTCAACAATATTAAGACAACAATGACTAGCCAGTTTTATTAGAGCATCTCTCAATCCACAGCTTCCCCCCTTTCCCTCCCCCAAATCTCAGGCCTAGGAACAGATTAAGATCCATGTTCAGAGGCGACAGACATAAATACAAGAATCTGAGTGAGACTGACTGAGTCAATCTCAAACAGCATCTGAAACAGTCCGGTATTCACCATTTCCATCCCTCCTCCTCACTTCGCATCCACTTCAGAGCTCTCTGTCTCCTTCTGCTCCTCCCTAGCATATCTCTGATTGTACAGCTGGCTGGGTGCACTGCATGCTCCAGCCACTCTACATCCACCTACCTTGCCAAAAAGCTGCAGTCAGACCTTCCCAGGATAAATTACAGTGTTTAACTAGTCTGCACCTGCCACTCCCACATAAATAACAATCTCCATTTTGAGAACTACAGTATTTCTGGAAAACAAAACCTGCAGCAGTGAGTTGCCTAGGGAGTGGTTCTCCCTCTCACACGCACAGTTCTTTGAATTCACTATGAAGTCACAGGACTTGAGAGCTCCTTTTGTATTCTCACTCTATCCAGAGGCACCACAAAGTAAAAAGAGAGGCAGATCCTCCATTACCTTTGTCAGACCCATTCACCTTCACTCTGGCCCAAGAGACCTCTGCAGGGACAGGCTGGGGATGCTGCTGCACTGGCTCAACACAGTTCCACTCTTATCTGGACCTGAGACAGTATCTCCCTCTTCCAAAAGATTTCTTACACTATAAAACTTGTGGTCTTATCTCCTGCCCCCAAAACCACAATTTCCCCCAGATGACCTCAATACACAATTCATGTAAGTGATTTCTTAACAGCGGCATGTTTAACCAAGCACTTCTGATGCTAATAGCCGAGTTCTTCTGGATGGGGGAAGCACAAGTGTGTCAAAAGCAGGCTAATGGCTGTTTATCCTGGGTAGTTACATGTGCCTTTAATATGAGTATCTACATGCAGAATGACAGTTGCACTGCCAAAGAAACATGTATGTGTAACTAGTAACGTTCACATATACCACTGACAAACAGGCAAAGTGATGTCTAACAGATCTATTACTAGATGTTGACCACAGGACGTAATGCGTAACACAATACTAGCCCACAAATAATAGTGATCACAGGAGGTGAAATATTCAACAAAGTAACATTTACAGCATTAGATGTCACGCTTCATAATGAGTATCTGATACTTTCTCTGTTTCTTAATAAGATGCCCCTGAACCATATGCACGTGCTGCACAAAGCAGGATTGGTAAGAAATCCTAACCTACAGGAAAACTTCCCAGGCATTAAGTTCCTAGAAAAATAAGATGGTGGGAGGGGCAGACCTCATGGATTTAAAGGAACATGGTCTAATTTGAATTTGCTTTCTTTCCTTTCAGAATCCCAACCCAAGGGAGGAGATTGTGCCACTGAGAAGTGATTTTTGGCCAATAAAGTCTTAGTGGCATTTTACTAACTCTCAAATCTAAAATGCAAGAACCCTCCTAAAAGGCTAATACTGAGAAAAATTTAAAAAAAAAAAAAAAAAAACAAAAAAACAAAAACCAAAACCCAAACCTAAAACCACAAAAAAACCCCACACCACCAAACCCCACACTCTGTGCATTTTCAGAGAGACAGGCATCCTTTGGACTCTGGGTTGCTCTGCTACCAACACTGAAAGCATCTCTGCTCTCTAGCCTTGGCATCTGCAGTTCAAGTCCCACGTTTCTAGACTAAAGCTCAGCAGTGGTCTTAGCCTCCCACTTTATTTACTAATCTTTCTAGAAGCTGGTATCTGGCCACAAGCAGAGTCACAGGTACAGGGGAAAGTCTCATGCTGTGCTAGTGTTGTACCCAGAGCAGTAACAAGAAGAACATGTATGGAAAATCTGACATGTATAAAGATCACTAATCAGTACACAAAAATATCCCTGTGAGGTAGGTAATCATCACCCACCTTTAAAGATGGGCAAACAGGCTAAGAGATATAATCACCATGCAAAGGCCAGAGAGCGAGTGTGGGAAGGAGCTCAGGATTCACAATCTCTTGGCTCTATGATCATTCTCTTCGCCCCTTTCAGGCTCATCACTCTGCTTGTGACACTGCTACAATCCAAGACACCTTTATAATTATTGACTACAAGGGTAAAAAAAAAAAAAGGCAAGTAGTAAAGCAACATAAGCTAAGGCCAGGAGCAACTCTAAGGTTTGTTCCTTCCCCAAATAAAATATCTCTGGCCCAGTTTTAGGCCGTATGTTTCTCTTGCAGTTTTCTATGCAAACATGTTGATCTCCAGCATTGTTTGTGGGATAGGCAGCTGTGATTAGCCTTTTAGGAGGCTCATTTACACTGGTATTCTCGCATTTTCAGTAAGGTTTGTGTTCCCTAAGCTATAGTTGTCTGTACAGGGGAAGACATGGATGCAATATGTTCTTCTTAACAGTACAAGTAATTCCTCATCAAGGTGCTGGGGAGGTGGAAGTTTAAAAAGAAACAGAATCAAGACAGTGTTGCATGCAACCCCATTACCTTCTGGAACTGCCATTCTCCTCCATGGGAGGTGCTTTGTTCTCTAACAGTGGCCGATTAACAGGAATGCTCCTCACCTTACTTGGGACCAAGGACTTTAGTGATATTCACAGGTAGATGGGATGTATGTCACCTGTCCCCTTGATGCAGAAAGTCCAACACACGCATTATTTCACAGCAAAGGAGAAAAGGAATCGTTAGAAACAGCATCTTGGACAAGCTTACAAAGAGGAAAACAAAAGCAGCCAAGCAGCAGATTTCTGGCAGAGTTGCCTCAGAGCTTCTGAACAAGCCGCCACTGTTCTGTTCCATGACTGTCAGTGCATGGCATGTATTTTTCTAATTAGACTGCAACAATCTGAGCCCCCTCCTCCCACCCTTCTGCCACCAGGGGAAGGCTCACCACAGCAGCTGCCTCCGTGGCAGATCTCAAAGTCTGTGTATAAAAGGAAATGGAGAGACAGAGATGGACTGGTCCAGAGTTAAAACCCAGTATCATAATACTAATCAATAATCATAGTATTAACAGTAAGAACGGTGCAGCCTAGTGGATGTAGGCCCTGTACACTGCAGACATGTCGTTGTCTGATTGGTCCAATGCTTTTGCTCGTTTATAGACCTAGAGAAGAGAAATTAGAAAATTACTTTGCTGACCATTGCAAACCAGAGAACTGCATAGTATGTCAAGCAGTTAGAGCAGCGTAGATCAGAACACACCAGGTCTTGTTGAGGCCATCTGTGTTTATCGATGGGACATTCTAAGGGCTTCTACAATCAGAACAAATCCAATTCCATCCTAGTCAAAATATATTTCAATTGCTGTTCCCTTGTCTTAAAGATGACATAATTCTTAGATTTTTGTCTCTTGTTGACAAATGGCTCTATTGAAGAAACGTTGAGTAACATATACCTGAACACTGAACAGCTCTTACCTCGTTGGCAGCAGCTGCCATGGGAGTTGGGTGGTTGACGGAATCGCCCAGTGCAATAGCTAATCTAAGATCCTTCTGTATGTATTTCAGGTAGAAATCAGGTTTAAAGTTTCCTTGCAAGATATCTGCCAAGAGGAATGTGTGCAAAAAATAAGCAAGACAAAAGTAAATCAAGCCCACACTGCAAGGGCACGCAATTCAACACCAAACTTCCCTTTCCCATGTGGATCACCAGGAACTGCTTTAGCTCTTCTGTTTCTCTGCTCTCTATCTTCATCTGGCCACAGCAGATAACGTCACTATTGCCCACTGACAAAGTAAGTTCAGACTTCTAAGCAGCTTGCCCTCCATTTCGCTTATTACCCTGCCCCAGTGAAATCCTCACTGTGAACTCAAGTCCTAAGGAGGCTGTGAACAATGCAGAACTTGGGGCGGATTCTCAGAAGCCCTGGCTATGAAGGGGAAGGAATGGAACTCAGCTCTTCATTTCCAGAATGCTTAACATATCCAGAATCTCAAGAGATGGGACAGTTATTTTCTCCCTTCTGCCATTATCTGAAATGCTGCTAGGTTGTGGCAAATGTCCTATAATAAAACAATGTAAGAGAACTTTACTTTGGCACTTCTGGTCCAGGAAGATGCTGGCAAGTTGTCCCTGATTGAGGATATCCAGAAGGGTCTGTTGGGACTGGCCAGTCACTTGAGCCAAAGTCAGTCCTTCTGCTATCGTTGCCATGAAGCTGCCTTGGACCATGTTCACAATCAGCATCATCTTGGCAGCATTGCCTACTTCACCTGGGAGCGAGACATACCATTGGGCATTCCTCCAGAAGAGATATAGCAGCCTTGCTCCCCCCATCCCA
>VYZW01031497.1:3531-28207 GCA_013401315.1 Balaeniceps rex | reverse complement strand
TTCCAACCCATAGCATTCTATGATTCTATGATTCTATGAGTTTATACAGCTTAAGAATATTTATAATACTGTGTGTGTCTTGTATGAGGCTTTATGCTAGATCTGTTTTAACCTTTCATTTGAGAATGCCTCATTATTCTACATGGTATTCCTCATTGTACCATACAAAAGTTGACAGATCTCAAGATTCAAAAAACCATACAAGCTTGAAGGAAGGCCTTTAAAACTCCTAAGTTTAAATTTACTCAGGCACCCATTTCATTTCAAGATATTTTTTGATGATGTCTTTTAGAGCTTACTTAGAGAACTGAGCTGGGGCGGGGGGAAACACTGAAGATACAGACTTTTTCACCACCAAACATATCCTTCACCAAATTATTTCTTAAGAAAAGTGTTCATTTTTTTAAATGAAGTATGGATGCAATCCTCCTGGACTATGTAAAGGAATTTTTTTCAGTGCCTGTCTTGCCTAGTCTTTCACAACTTATCTGGTCTCTGTCTAGCTCTTTTGCAGATCTAAGTACCCCTAACTGTCAAATGCTGATATCTGAGAGAGAGATATACTCAATCTGTAGCCTTCTTATCTCCTGGCATGCCCATGTTCCATGTTTCTTCACAGACTTTAACTTAACCACAAAGTGCAGGTCTGAAAAACAAGGGAAGATGTCTGAACAAACCTTTTAAAGACAGGATTTTCCTCGGACTGTGAGTACTAGTTTAGTCTAGTTATCTGCATCTATATTAATTAACTAAACAGGGCCAGGATGTGGGTTGAGCACTGGTTACCTCACTAAGCGTAAGGCAGTTAAATCTGGGATCCTTCAGTGAGTAAATTGTCACTGCTCAGCCATTTATATATTGAGATTATATTAACATCTAGTTTTAAATATCTTGTATCAGGGCTTCTTAAAGACGTGTTCTCCTCTTCCCTCTGTTTGTAGCCAAACTTAATGACAGTAGCCCAGTAGTTAACATATAATGTAGCATAATGCAAAATTTTAAATCTGTATGACCCAGATGCTAATTACAACCAAAGAGGAATGTGTGATTTAATTGTAGAGATGCCTTGCATGCAGTCCTGGGACAATGCAGGAGTGGGGATAGTGTTTCCTGAGAGAAATAAGGAAGGTTGCTGTCAGATGGCAGTAAGTCTATTAGTTCTGCCTTTGCCATATCCTGGGGCTCAGTTGTTTCAGCTGACTCCAGCTGTTTACCACAGCATGTGAAGCATCATGTTCTGGTTTCAATAAATTCTTACTTCGACCTCTGGATGCTTTTCTGCCTCAGGTGTCCTTTCTTGCAGTATTCTGGGTTCTCTATCATGTCTGCCAGTCTCAGAGGACTGTCTGTAGTCCATAGATTTGTCTAGTCTGTGTAACTCTCTTTACTACACAAATTTTAATCGCTGGTCAAGAGTTAAATCTGAATCTCACATTAATTTCTCCTTTAGGCTGTTTTGTTCCAGATTCCAGTCATGATCAGATATTATCAAGGATTCAGTTTGTCCCTGAATTGCTACATTAGCTCTTCACACATGAGCACTTCTATGTTTTCAGTTTTTTGTGGCCTCTGCTTAGAAATGCATTGCTGATGTGTTTCATTTTTATGTAATGAGCAACACTTCTCAAATCTCTGTATTATATCTCTGCAGTTAGCCTCCTCTGCCTGAGCCTCATCTACCTGAATTAACTGCAAAATACCACAAACATTAAGTGCTTCAAGACCAGCTGTTATCAGCAAGTTTCCTCTGTCTTCTTTTCTGAAGGTAACCATGGCTTGCAGATACAAAATGAATCATTACTTTTTAAACCTTTTTGTTTTCATCTCTCTTTCCAGGAATGTCAGTTTTAACCCAGCTTTTAACTGCTCCATCAGAGACCAAGTGGCCTTACAGAGATCTGTTGTTTCTATGCTACTTGTAAATTGATCTTATCACTGAAGTCTCCAGGGTCCTGGTCCCCTAATAATCCAGACCTGAAACTTAATGAAATTGCAGTGTAGATCCCTTTTGTTCTGCAACCCCAAATTTCTTTTGTATGAAAAATGGGTGGGGAGGGAGATGGATGTGCTAGGATGCTTCGAAGTCTCCCAACCAATGCATTCTCAGGGCAGGGTCATATGACACCATTAGTCTTGGGCATTGTCAATACCTGAGGTCTTGCTGTGAGCCTCTATGAAACATAACAACTGGCACTTTCTACTGGTTCTGATTATGCCATGAATTTTAACATTAGGAATACTGTATTAAAATGCAAGCATAACACTTCCTTTATAATACCATATCTGCAGCAAATCTACAGCTGTTATACTCCCCTTGACTCCCCACATTCTGTATTATTTCCTCTTTTTTACATGGGATTTACCTTTCATAGAATTTTTTTCTCTGGGGATGCTTTCCTGACTGACTAATTTGGGCAGGGTTGAGCCGCTGCAACCCTTCAACAATCATTTTAACAGTTGGCAGTTGTTTGCTTTGTTCTTTTTTTCCCCATGAGGTAAATACCTTTTCATTTGAGTTCCTCATTTCTTAGAATAATGAAAGATTCTTATATCTTTACCTGCTAATTTTGTAATTCTCCTTTAAATAACTTTTTTTCCCTTTCTCTGGACATGAATCTTGCCTAGTATAAAGCGTAAGATTATTGGACCCAAGTTTTATTTTTCTCCATTCTCAAACCATTCCAGACTGTCAGTGAACTGCAGATGGAAGAGGTCATCCTTTCAAGCTTGAGTTTGTATTCTGTGTGTTATGAAGTTGTCTTCCACACAATAAAGTTCTTTTTCCCCCTCTATTTCATGTTACATAAGCAATTAAACTTATCCATTACTCTAACATTCAACAGCCTCAAGAGTTCTGGTAATGGCTTGTACTTGTCAAACTCTGTTTTAAGTGGCAGATAGCCATTGCTGTTCCAGGATTATATGACCTTGTGAATGTTTTGCTCCCTGAATTAGTTTGAAATTTGAAAGTTTCAGAAGTTTTGGGTAATAGGTTTCTAGGTGGTAAAGATTATAACTATTCTGCCTGGGATACCTGGGCTAGGGAGTAGGGTAAAAGCTGATAAACTCCCTATTAATATCCATAAGATGCCATTAGCTTCTGCTGGCACAGCCATGTTGGTCATTGGGAATTCAATACAGAAGAAAATTGAAAACAGACTTTCATAGAATCATAGAATCATAGAATCATTTGGTTGGAAAAGACCTTTAAGATCATTGAGTCCAACCGTACCTGTCCACTACTAAACCATGTCCCTNCTCAGCCTCCTCTTCTCCAGACTAAACAACCCTTTTGTTTTCCTTTTCATTAGGAAATTTTTTCTGGTGGAAGAAAACACATACCCATAAAGCAAAACTTTGAATGTCTCAAAATTTTTCTTCCAGGAAGTGAGAAAGAACCAAATATATGTTGCCTACATTTTGCATGCATCTTATTGTCACTGTCCCATTGTAACATAAGGTTGTATCCTCTGATTGTTGCTATGCAGGAAGCCCTATCAATAAGCCAGTCTTGGAGAATACTTACTGAATTGGGCTGTGGAGGTAAGAGAGATGGGAAAATGCTTTGTCTCTGCATAGGTACTAGTGTTGCCATCTTAAAAAAGAGCCTTTTCATACATGGGGCTGTATCTAGAACAGTAGAAAAACACTTCCTTTCTTTTTCGATGGCTCTGGCATGCACTTTCGTTAAAGGTGACCAAGTGGTACATAACTGACAAAGATTTGACCACTGGTAGGTCTGCACACTACTATTGAGTCTCACATTTTTATGATAGAATGTTTTGAATCAAGGTTTTGGAGATAGATTCCTAAAATAGTTCTGAACATTAGTATCAACATCAAAATCAGAAATGAGGAGAACACAGATTTTCAAAGCCACTGCTCTAGTCAACTTCTATGAGCAACAACAAATACAAATGTTAAGTATTCTTATTCTGACATTTTGCCTATTGTGGGGCTTTTTGTTGTGTTGAACTTGATAATATTATTATAGGTTGAAGGAATACTGTGTAGGTCTAAAGATAAGGAAACCTACTAAGGTAGCTGTGTCATGAAGTGATGGTTATTTGATAATAAGATAAACAGTAGACTAAGGAAGATTTCTGTTGTCCATCGGGTTAACAAAATTAGCACAGTCTGTGTTACTATAGAAGGATGACATGGAAATAATCACATCTAACATTTGATAATATGGGATGTGAACAGATGTGTGTCATTCATGTAGTGATAATAACTTGAATGCATGAATAAAATAATTAACCAACTAAAAATGCATGATAGCTGCATGAAAATGGATTGTTAAGTAATTGGAAACTATTATTTTGATTTAAGCTGCTCCAGAGATGACCTTATTGTGTGAGGCTTTGTCACTACCATAAAGAGCTATGTTTACTACTCACTATATGAGAAATCCATGTCATGTACCTGATCTTAAACGAAGTATATGGTTGATAGTTATTGAGTGTGTTGGTGTCTTTTATCAGAGAGGAGGCAGTCTTTGGAGCAGTCAGTATATATAATGGCTGAGCAGTCTACCTGAAATAGCAAAGAGAAGGTTTGTGTCCCAGAAGCAAGAGCCAAGAGACAGACCTTGGCTGAAATAGCCAACCACTTTTTATGAATATTAGGCTAGTAGATTTGTAACTAACTTTGCAATCTACTAACTGCGAGTGTGAGATTCATCTGTAAACTCTATTTCTGTGCTAGATACCCTAGCTGGACAGTTTCCGTAGTGTATGTAAAGAAAGATTCAATTAATCTCATTCTAATGTAGAGATCTAAATTAGTTGTGATGAACAGCCTCCTAAAAGTGCTATTTTTCACCACTGTCTAAGGAAGAGTATACATAGGTAGGTAAGTGTCTTGTGCAGGGAGAAACCGTTCTGCTTGACTTGTGATTAATAAACAGAGACAAGATATTTGTCATCATTTGCCAAAAACTGGGATTTATTTCAGAAAGAACCAAAGAAAGTAGTAGTCTCCACTCCTGCAAGCTAGTGTAAGATAGCCAGAGCTATGATTGATTCTTCCTTCATCAAAGAAGCCAGCTGGCATGCCATGAAGAAGGACGGAAGAGAGGAAGAAATGGTCTGCCTGGGTCCAAAATATGTCTTGTGTAAATATCTTAGGTGCCTTTAAGCAACTCTGTCAGACACAGTTTCCCATTTGTAGATTTGTACTTTCATTTTCTTCTGAGTTTTTCCTGTCTTCTTTCCTGTGACTTTTAACTTGTTGGGGATGGGTGGGATCATTCCAAGGGTGTGTGTTCAGACAGAGCCTTCCACCACAGAACCTCAAGCTGCAGATGTAATGCAAACATATATTAATAATTAATAACGTGCAAATTCCTCTTGTGCAACAGAGAGATCCAGGAAGCACAAGCTCTACTGTAGGGCTGTTCCTAAACTGCATAACTAAGACCCTAATTAATAAAAATAATAATGAACAAGTCATGGTGTATTCTCTAGCGTACGCAATTTTCAAAACCAACTGATGAAGCTGCGGAGAAGCTTCAATCTAGATCTGAAAAAAGGTGTTTTGCAGTATTGAGGTGCACTGTGGGAAAAATAAGAGAGCTGTGCAACTGAATTATTAGGTGATACAGCTGAAGGAAGACTACATTTTGATGAGAATGTTAGCAAAATGACCGCTTGAGTTGTTTAAAACATTGGTCCTCATACTTCATGGAAGCATAGAATATTTTGGGTTGAAAGGGACCTTTGTAGATCCTCTAGTTCAACTTCCTCCTCAAACCAGTGCTGGCTTTGTAATTAGATCAGGTTGTTCAGGACCTGGAGCTCAAGATGGACATTTCACAGCCTCCCTGGTCAACTTGTTCCATTCCAGTGCTTAAGCATTCTAATAATGAAATTTGTTTTCCTTGTATTTAGTGAGAACTACTTTGCTTCAACTTATGATCATGGCCTCTTATTCTTAATGATGCATCTCTGAGAAGGGTCTGCTTCTGTCTTTCCTGTAGCTTGCCATTAAGTAGTTGAGGAGAGAAATTAGATCTTCCCTGAGCCTTCTTTTTTTGAGTAAAGGCAAATTCAGGTTTCTCAGCCTTTGGTGACAAAGCAAGTGCTCCAGTCCCCTACCCATCCCAGTGCACCTTTGTTGTGCTATCTTGATTTGGTCAATTCCTCTTTTAAATCAAAGGGATCAACACTAGATATAGCCAGATGTGGACTACAAGTGCTAAATAGAAGGCAATAATTACTTCCCTTGACCTTCTGACTGCTAAACCCAATATTTGGTGACTCTTCATCACTATAAAGATGTTTTCCACCACTTGCTTAATGTTCAATAGTAGTTGTGATTTATTTGAATTATTGCTAAGCACAAATAGTCGTGATATTGAAGAATGCAACAAGTTAAAGAGGAAGCATAGGTATAACAAAAGTCCTTTCCCCAAGGTTTCAGAAACAGAAGTAATCTCTGATGGTTAGAGAATAACTCTTGATGGGGTGAAGAGTAGGACATTCCGTGCTGTTGTAGACCAAACCTTTTGTTCTGTCTTGCTTTGTTGGGAGAGAAGTGGATCCTGAAACTGTAATGTTTCCTTCATAATTATAATTTCCTGAGGAATTCATACTGATTCATGGCAAGGACAAACTAGAGAATTCCCTTTCCCTGCAAAGGTCTAAAATATTGCAGAGCCACATGGTAGCCCTTGCCCTGAAAGAAAAGTATATAGGAAACATTCATGCCTTCCAGCAAAAGAAGTTATAAATATCCCATCATTCTTTGCAAAATAATAAAAATCCTGGTATCTGAGGCCATTATAAATAACCAATTAGACATTACTTTAGATCTTCTTTCTCTTTTTCCTTTAGTGCCCTTTAGAGATACACAGATCATACCTCTAAAATAGCCATTCATTCTTCAAAGAATTTTTGTTTATGTTTTACTTACAACTTTTTCTTCATTTTTTACCTTAATACGTAACTTAACTTATATAGTTCTATACTTTTGGCTGACACTGTTTCTTATAAAAAATATATAGAAGTAAGAAATGTTACGTGTGGCAAAACAGTGTTTGGAAAAATACAATGAAGACCTGAACATCCAGTGAGAACACCTCGCTGTGAAGGATTTCCCAAGACATTCTCTTGATGATACAAGTGGTCAGGTAGAAAAAGGATTCATACAGAACATATCACTAATTACTGCCTCCTTCTCTGGGATCTTCTGTGTATGTCCTCTGCTTAGTTATGTTTTCCTCAATTCCTCTTGATGCATTGCTTTCTTCTTTTTCTGTTGGCAGCTTTTAAGACACATGCAAAAAGGAGTTCGCAGAGTAGGAAAGGCGTGGCTGGCAAGGGATCAAAGCCATCACAAACCAATAAAAACATGGTTGAGGAAGCATTACTTCATAGACCTCGATCAAGGCTGTAACTGTTCTTCAGCCTGTATGGTTGCATTTGAAAGGATTTGCAAATAGGATATAATTATAAGGAAACATGCCCACTTTCAGGGGAGCAGCTGAAATGGAAACACTGTGATAAAAGTTTCAGATTTTTAATTCAAAATAATAGCTTGTTTTATAATCTTGGTCAATGTGGTCCTTTTAAGTAGGCTTTTGGGGAAATAATTCCTTGGTTATGTTCAAAGAAGCTGGAGGTGATTTTTTTTTGGTCAAATACGGATGAGAGGCACAAAGCTGAACTCTTTGAATATTATCCACATACATACCATTTAACTTTTTTATTTGTTACAAAGAAAGAAGTAAGCACACATTATGTGGCTAAGGGATTTACAATAACATGCAAAACACGGCATTAATAGACTTACTACATAACAACATGCATCACAGAGAACATCAGTCAATAGAATGTGATAATGTTTCACATAACTGAGAAACAGAGTCACAGACAAGATTAGAAGAGCTCTGAGACCAGGAAAAGAACTCTTTTAATCCAAACTGGCTCAGAGTTTTAAAGTGACAATTGAGTATTGAGAACACAAAGGGCCAAATTCTTCCCAGGTGTGACTCAGTGGAAATCAGCACAAACACTCTTGGAATGAACTTGGTCCAAAATATCTTGTAAAGGATAAAAAGATGATGGGAAAAAATCTACAGTACATGTAATTGTAAAAAGACATATTATAAAGGAAATGTTTTTTTTTGTCCGTCACCTACATTCAAACACTTCCCCTTTTCTTTTTGCTGCACACAGAGCTGATGACAGAAAAAATTGTCAAAATTAAAAAATATATATATCCTTCGCCAAATGAGACCAGAGCAAAGAATTAGTGAAGTAACATGATAAACTTAGCCTGGTATGTTATGTAAATGGGGCTATTAATGTAAATGGTACTTCATTAATAACTCCATTTTCATCATGACATTTCTATTTGTCTGTGCAGTGTGAGAGTGGATGTTACACGATATTCAGTAGACACCACCTGATACAATGACTTGTCTGAGTAGACCATAGCAGAATATGAATTAAATTGTCTTTTAAATTCTGGGTTATCCACCTAAGACTGGTGTCAATTAGCAGATCCCAAACATATTTGCAGACCTGTGGGTAAAGAAGCATAATGCAGCCATATGTTACACACAAAAGAGATATGATTACTATATAAATGATGCACAGTTGGGCAGATTGCATTAGAATTCTGATCCCTGAGATTCTAGAACAGAAAAAGGTCGTGGGAGTAAAACATATATTTGGGAAAATAGCTTTTTTTTGCCAATGTTGTTAATACAATCATAATCCTCTCTGTGTGTCGGATAGTAGAGGTCGGCATTATGATTATGACAAAAGTGTAGTGGATATCGTGTTTTCTTTAGCCTCCGAATAGATATTATGATTTTAGTACCTTCTTGGAAATGTCATCCGTAAGAATTTTGATACAGGATATTGAGCAATCCTAAGCACTTCTCACAAGTAAGGTCATTAGAAAGAATATTCTTTTCCACTGAAAACACCATCCTCCTGAAATGGGTTCATCCTTCTGAACTGGGTTATGAAAGCATCGTGAAGGATATTGTTACCATATTTCATACCTCATGAATAACTGGACCTGTCCATTTAGGGGTAGGTATGTTTCACCAAGGTGACCAGCATCGCAGAATGCCATAGTGGGAAGATTCAACGTCTTTGCTACCCTTTCATGTATTTCAGGTATCAGTGGAGTTTTCTTCTGAATTTCAGTAGGGCAAATTTTGCCCTTCATATTTGCATTATGCACAGGTATTGAATGTCTTCCTGGATTCTGTTTCTTTCCCTCAGATTTAGTCTTATATCCCGATTATCTGATAACTGGTATTTGGCTCCCATGCCTCCAAAATCACACGAAATTAGCGTCTATGACCATGATTTCATCAGCCCTAATGTGCCCAAGGCTGTGAGATATAATTAAATCCTTGATAAATTTTTAAATACAAAAGAAGGAAAAATAGAAAAAAGCGAGAACATTGATGCAAGTCAAACAATATTACTTGCACTGCCAGATTCCTGTCTAAAAGATTTTAACTAAAGATTTACAAATGAAACACTAAGAACTGTTGGCTACACACCATTTCTTTATGAAATAGATGAAAGTTTAGGGATTTACAGACATTTTTGTAGGTACCTACCATTTGTCTGAATAATGACTAAGATGCTACAAATCACAATGAGCAAAACATAGTACTTCCTTAAATCATATTCTGTCATTATTGTCCCTGACCTACTTTTTCTATTGCTCTTAGTGGTAGATGTAGGCAGTGTAAAATGGACTGTGTGGTCTTTGTTTTTCAGTACTAATTTTGGTTAATAAAAGAAAATGCTGAAATAAAATTCAAACCATAATATTTTTAATAGTGAATCAGAGTTAGATATTATTACCTTACTTTCAGAACTGGTTGTGTAATTTTATGCTTCTGACAACATTATTATGCCTACAAACAAATAATGTTCATAGTATTTGGGTTTTTTGGGTTTTTTTTCTTTTCTTTTGTGGAAGAAAACTATAGCCCTGAAATCAGATTTCAATTCACCTATCTTTGTTAATGCAGTAATATATACCAGGTCAGTCTTTTCTGTGATTTTCTTTAGGAATTTTGTACAAGAAACTGTTCAGGAGTCAACATAAAACAAAACGGATATTTCCATGAGAGGGCCGGTTCATTGGGAAAAGGACAAATGTAGATTCTGGGACAGTATCATGTATGTCTTCCATGCCTGGGAAGATCATGGAACAGATCCTCCTAGAAGCAATGCTAAAGCACATGGAGGACAGGGAGGTGATTCGAGACAGCCAGCATGGCTTCACCAAGGGCAAATCCTGCCTGACTAACCTGGTGGCTTTCTATGATGGAGTAACTGCATCACTGGACAAGGGAAAAGCAATGGATGTCATCTCTCTGGACTTCCAAAAAGCCTTCGACACGGTCCCCCACAACATCCTTCTCTCTAAATTGGAGAGAGATGGATTTGATGGGTGGACTGTTCGGTGGATAAGGAACTGGTTGGATGGTCGCAACCAGAGGGTAGTGGTTAACAGCTCGATGTCCAAATGGAGACCAGTGACAAGTGGTGTTCCTCAGGGGTCCATACTGGGACCAGTGCTGTTTAATATTTTCATCAACGACATAGACAGTGAGATCGAGTGCACCCTCAGCAAGTTTGCAGATGACACCAAGCTGAGTGGGGCAGTTGACACGCCTGAGGGACGGGATGTCATCCAAAGGGACCTGGACAGGCTGGAGAGGTGGGCCTGTGCAAACCTCATGAGGTTCAACAAGGCCAAGTGCAAGGTCCTGCACCTGGGTCGGGGCAACCCCCGATATCAATACAGGCTGGGAGATGAGGGGATTGAGAGCAGCCCTGCGGAGAAGGACTTGGGGGTACTGGTGGATGAAAAGCTGGACATGAGCCAGCAGTGTGCGCTTGCAGCCCAGAAGGCCAACCGTATCCTGGGCTGCATCAAAAGAAGCGTGGCCAGCAGGTCGAGGGAGGTGATTCTGCCCCTCTACTCGGCTCTGGTGAGACCTCACCTGGAGTACTGCATCCAGCTCTGGAGCCCTCAGCACAAGAAGGACATGGAGCTGTTGGAGTGGGTCCAGAAGAGGGCCACAAAAATGATCCGAGGGCTGGAGCACCTCTCCTACGAGGACAGGCTGAGAGTTGGGGCTGTTCAGCCTGGAGAAGAGAAGGCTGCAAGGAGACCTTATTGCGGCCTTTCAGTACTTAAAGGGGGCCTATAGGAAAGATGGGGACAGTCTTTTTAGCAAGGCCTGTTGTGACAGGACAAGAGGTAATGGTTTTAAACTAAAGGAGGGGAGATTTAGGCTAGATATAAGGAAGAAATTTTTTACAATGAGGGTGGTGAAGCACTGGCACAGGTTGCCCAGAGAGGTAGTGGAGGCCCCATCCCTGGAAACATTCAAGGTCAGGTTGGATGGGGCTCTGAGCAACCTAATCTGGTTAAAGATGTCCCTGCTCACTGCAGGGGCGTTGGACTAAAACATTCCATGATTCTATGATCCTATGATCCCATGATTCTATGATTCTATGATTCTATGATGTCAGCCCTGTCCTTAGGCATTCAACAGGCATTCAACATGCAACAAGCCTCTTTCAGTGACAGGCTACTGGACAAGATGGATTTTTGGCCTGACCTAAAGTCATTGCTTTTATGTTCCTTAAAATTTGGGGTGACATAAATTTTGAATACAACTCCTTATGTCCACTATAATAATTTTCCTTTCTTTATGGCTGGGTTGACAAGCAATAGATTGTAATACAGCCACAGCAGAATGGTGGCTCCTGAACCTTTCCAATATGGAAGGATCATGCAGGGATAAAGTACCACAGAGAGCCTTGTTCCTTTGGGAAATGAACTCTTTAATATCTTACATGTGATGGATTTTTGGAATTTTTAAGAAGCTTTTTCAGTATTTTTAAGAATCTTATCATTGAAGTTTACCATGCCACCTCACACCTGCTGATAAGGTCAGATGTGTGTGTCAGCAGTATTGAAACCCTGTTATTGGCTTGGAAGGCCAGTGTGACGAGTGTTGTACAAATGAATGGATGGACATGGGCCCTCCCTCTCTCCTGAGCAAGAGCAATTTTTTGATTTTTAGCTCCAGAACAATTAAGAAACAGTTTCAGTTATACTTCATAAACTACCTATTACACAAATCTGTTTTGTGTTATTTATAGTCTGTGGTGTTTGCTGCAGGACTCAGATCACTTCTTGATATTGCCCTGTACTTAGCACTGGTAAGACCGCACCTCGAATACTGTATTCAGTTTTGGGCCCCTCTACAAGAAAGACATTGAGGTGCTGCAGCACGTCCAAAGAAGGGCAATGAAGTTGGTGAAGGGTCTAGAGCACAAGTCTAATGAGGAGCGGCTGAAGGAACTGGGGTTGTTTAGTCTGGAGAAAAAGAGGCTCAGGGGAGACCTTATGGCTCTCTACAACTACCTGAAAGGAGGTTGTAAGGAGGTGGGTGTCGGCCTCTTTTCCCAAGTAACAACTTACAGGATGAGAGGAAACGGCCTCAAGTTGTGCCAGGGGAGGTTTAGGTTGGCTATTAGGAAAAATTTCTTCACGGAAATGGTTGTCAAGCATTGGAACCTGCTGCCCAGGGAAGTGGTTGAGTCCCCATCCCTGGAGGTATTTAAAAAGCGTGTAGACATGGTGCTTAGGGACATGGTTTAGTGATGGATTTGGCAGTGTTAGGTTAACGGTTGGACTCAATGATCTTAAAGGTCCTTTCCAACCTAAATGATTCTATGATTCTATGATTCAGGAACAGTGCTTGCTTGGTCTGTACCTGCCTTGAAGTCGGTTCTTGAGGACTGAAAGCCTCATGGCTGAATTAGTCCCTTCTGTGTTAGGTTTCTGGGTGCAAAATGTCATCCCTTTCTGTGATTTCTGCAATCAGTTGAGATTGGTGAGCTCTTTAAAATATTTTGGGGGATTCATGTATTAGAGAGGCTGAATTGTTTCCTGGAGGTGTCTTTTTCTTCACTGACTGATGAGGAGCTTAGAGTAAGCGCACTCTGTACCTACTGCACACGAAAAAGAGTTCGGTTTTCTAGCTGGCAATGAATACAGCATTTGTACATCAGGCCTAGAGGGAGACACCTACTGCCCTCTAGCTAATGGGTTATTATTATGTAATTACTTGTTAATTAATAAGTATAAAAAATCTACAACACTGATGGAAATAACAGTGCTTCTTTGGTTCAATTCAAAACACTTGTACAAGCATAGCTTTCTCCTTGGCTGGGTGAATTTCAATTCTGCTGAAATCTTCATTTAAATCTATTTTATTTGAACCCTACACGCAGTACAGCATCAGTACATTATTCTTGAGTCAACAGTATTTTCCTGAAAAATAGGACATCATGGGGCAGCTGTGGCAAGCATAAAAGGTATATATTTCAAACACACACTTCTGATAAACACATGCCAAATTATTGTTTGGAATGCCAAGAGTGAAATATTGCTGCTTTGGTTATGTGTATATGAGTATCTTCAGGTTATATGTGGTTCACTTGTTATTTTCTAATGTGAAGACAAAATCACTCTGTCCCTATATCTAATTTTCACAAATTACATAAGGACTAGGCATCTTTAAATATAGAATTAATGGGGTCTTACTTACAAATAAATATGCCTTCTTTGTAGTGGTTGCAATTCAGACAGAAGATGGCAGCTCTCCCTTTTCAGTCTTTTAAGCCTGGGGATTGTTTCCAGAAACAAATCAGACTTTCTGGCTGTGTTTCTTATTTACAAAGTGCTGTATACATTGACATTTAAGAATTTCTGTGTACTTTATTTCTGACTATCATACAACACATTATAAAATTAAAGGCAGTTAATCTTCCATAGAATCCTGGGTGAGATCAAAATTGTTCTGCACTCTACTGGTTGTTGTACAGTACTTCAAAAGATACATCCTCTAAAAATTACCTTTCTGAATTCTTCATTGCTTTGCTAACTGTACTTTTGGTAATGATGATGGACTTTTTTGACTCTGTAGCAGGAATCCTGATTGAAATACAATTTAGCGATTTTGCCCTTACATTTTTATGTTCTGTAACAAAAAGTACAGGGAGATCTAATATGTTTTGAAGGTGAACTCTATATTATATGGATTAGATTTCTTTTGGGAGATGCCTTCTAAAATCCTGTTTAACAATGTTAAAAAAATTAAATAACCAACAATGAAGAACTTAAAAAAAGATAAGAATATAAAAAATTACTTTGAAACTAGAAGTACTGAATGTATAAGACAGATGAAATCTTTGAAGATAAGCTGAAAGAAAATATGATTAACACTGATGAAGTAGAATAGTGCCAAGTATATGTCATTTCTGAGCCAAATACATTATACAAGGTGGAAATTGAACTTTCAAGACTCATGTTAACATTTTACTCTTATGCTTTATCAAGGTAAGTGAGAAAAAAAAAAGAAAAAGCAAAAACTGCATAATGATAAGTCTGTTGAAAGTTAAATACGGTCATGTGTCAACACTTTGCTGAATGACATCATTCTGGTAAAGTAATTACAGGATTACATAATGATTAATTTCTAAAGGCTGGCAAATAATAAGGTCAGATACCTTTTCTGGGTCAAAGCCTGAAAAGTTTTCACAGTATATTCTTAACCTCCGTTTTGTTTGTGACTTGTATGGAGATCTGCACTTAAGCTGACTTGTAAAGATATTTTATGCACTCACACAATGCAAATCCTTTTCATTATGCACTGTTAAGGGAAAAAAAGATTCTCCGCAGAGCTGTCCTTGATCTTACTTCAAAATGATAAATCTGTTTTCATGTCATTGTTCTGAGTTTATTGCAAGAGTAACAAATTTCCCTTCAGTCCATACGGTATAACCTCTTCACAGAATCTGTATAGCTATTTCTGTTAAAGACTACTGTGCTTGCTTGGGATATAAACTATCACAAAATAATGATTTGATTATTTTTATTTATGTTCTGTAAAGCACATAATAAAATGAATGCTCAGTGATCTTGCACTGTAAATAGCAAAACCTAGCAATGTAAATTGTGTAGATAAATGGTAAATAAAGAAGTCATATTATCAGACAGGTGCAATTCTCACTGGCCTTTGTAAATTTATACAGAAGTAGCTGATCAGATCAACTTAGTTTATGCACATGTATAGTTATTAGAAGTTTGACTATTTTAAGTGCCATACAAATGTTTCCTTATGTTCATAACTCATACAATTAAATAAGAGAGAACAGGTCCAGTGCTCAAGCTTGTTTAGGTGCTTTGATTCCTCTGAGTTTACACATTTGAAATACTCACCCTAACCTCAGTGGTATGTTTGTTGTTGGTTGATGAGATACAACTGTTCTGTTAAAATATCCACAACCTGCCCAACATGTATCTGTAATCAGTTATTATAAATCAGAGTTGTATTTGATAATAAGAGTAGTAATACTAGTCATGTGCTTGACAAAGTGTAAATCACAAGATTAATTAAAGAACTAAGTCTTTCCCTAAGAAAGAAAAAAACAACTAGCTGACACTGAGGCTTTATTAATTTCACTGTTGATATTTTCATCACATTTCATTTATCTCATTCTGATGTTATTTCCAAATTTGAAATATCCTCAGGCTCAGAAAAACTATTCTGAAACCTATGGTATCATAAGACCAATTTTTGCTGATTCTTACTACCGCCTTTTAATAGGACTGTATTGCTTTTCTGGGTACTGAATTACCATCAACATTTTTTTTTTTTTTTACCTCTTGCACTGTTTTTGTTTTACCGTGTTTTTGTTTTTCTGTGCAAAATGATTTCTGCATCCTTCTTTCAGTTTTGTAGATACCTCAAAATATCTACAGCAGCCTCTGTGATGGTCATTTAAAACACTGATTACAATTTATAGAACTCCAAGAACTGCTTAGCTGAGGAAACACACTTCCATGTCAAAAAGTTTCCAGGACATTTTAGGTATTTGACCTAGGCCACACACAATGTAGAACAGATGCATTACTGGGGAAGAAATCTCTCTATCTCTTGAGAATCTGGAATTTCTTCTCTATCTTTTTTCTGAAATAACCAGAATTTGATGGTTGACCAGAAATATTGCAAGATCTATTTGTCTAATAGTTCCTTGGGAAAAGGATGAAATTTTTTCCCTCAGGGTGAGAAGTGGAAAGCTTCTTTGAGCTCTTCTTTTTTCTGCATTTGATAAGTTGAGGAAAGCTCTTGTCTGCCTTTGAGCCCTTAAGGCTCTTGGTCAGCAAGGTTACTGTATTCTGAATAGTAATTTCTGTGTGCAGTTACTATTAAGAGCATAATTATTGTCAAACACTCCAAAAATGTATTTGAGTGCTCTTTTAGTGTTAAATCTGAACAAAAATGAAATTAAAATATTCAACTTCATAAATATACATGTGCATATGGGTGTCTTTTTTTTTTTTTGGTGTTTAATGTAATTACATGATCAATATTTCCAGAACAATCTAACTATGCTACTGATATAAGGGGATCTATAATTCAGACATTTATTAGAGAGATATGAATTATTCATTCAAAGGATGAGAATTCTGCTTAGGAGGAGAAAGGGGTTTTTTTCCTTAGAAAAGCAGGTAGGCAAAAATCCATGTCAGCTATAGCCAGTATCTCCCCTTTTCTGTTCCCTCATTCCCTCTCTGCCATTCTATGCTCAAAAAAGGGAAAAAGAAAAACATTCCCTGAAGATAGATATACAGATTGCTTTACTGCTTCTGGAAGATTGCTCCACAGTCAAATGTCTTCAGCAGAGACCGCTTTGTCACCAGACGTCACTTGTTTCAGCCTAAATTCTGTCATTGATATTTTCCTGGAAAGATTAGATTGCTTGATGATTTTTTTTTCCTTTCCAAAATCTAAACCTTCACTGGGGCAGAGACTGAAACCTAAGTGCCTCATTACCAAAATAAACACCTTGCCAAGCAGGTTGCAAGTACCATATCTACCATACTTGAGAATGTAAGATACTAAATTTAAGTTTTCTTATTATTCCTTAAATAAAAAAATAAGGAATTTAAAGAATGTAATGAATGTAAGGAATATAACATTAAGCAATATCTCTATATTTCTTAAATATAAACATCTGCAATTATTTCCTTGCTGAACGCCCTACTTTTTGGCCCATAGGGTATTTAAAGTAAGGCTATTTCCACCTCAGCACTTGGAGTTGTTGTTCCTCACATAAAACAGTTCAGTGTTCTTTGAAATACAAAGTGAGGGGACCATTCTTTAGGCAGGTGGCTAAAATGTTCACATATATTCTTGTCCCTTCTCCTATGGCTTTACTTATTAAAATTGAACAGTGTCAAGAAGACACACTGAAAACTTTTTTTAACCTTTCCAAATATTCTGTAGCTTGCTGGTTATGACACTGATCATAACTGTCAGGTGGCTGTCAGGTGCTCAAATGCTCCTTAAGAAAAGCGGACATGAAGTTTTGGTCTCTTATGACTTGTGTAAGTCCCTAGCACCAAAGCTAAGGAACCAAAGCCAGCTTAGTGAAAGCTTTTTGCTGAGTTGCTCAATTACTGAACATTATCCTTTCTCTGGTTGGAATGATGAATGAACTTGTGTAAAAATATTATCTCATTACATAATTATGAACTGCATCATAAAGTATAGAGTGAAGAGAGATGAAGATTCCAGCATTTCATAACTTCTGAATGCCTCATTCTGCTACTTGACCAGTGTGTTCCTTTAGTAGTTTTTATGTTTGTAACGTTAAAAATACAAGGATAGGCTGTAATAATTGATTGCTGAAATATGTGGAAGGAGCGGAAATGTGAAGCTGGGTCACACTCCGCTTCTCCAGAGACAGAATTAGGTACACAATGTGTTAGGGAGGTACAGTATGTCAAGAATTCCCTACATTTTAGGTAAATCAAATTCACTGAATTGAAGAAGTTCCGAGAGCTTTCATTTGTGACTAACCAATATCAAATTATGGTGGGGAAAATTCCCAAGCCTTGCCTCCTCTTGACCACTTTTATGGTATTTTAAAATGCTAATATACCAAAGCAAGCTAGTAAGGGACACATTTTTTTTTTCTAGTTTCTTGTAGGAAAGGCTCTTTTGCCCTCTTTTTTATAGATATATAGCAGTTGACTATAGTGGTTTGTAAAAAGGTTTTGGAGGTTTATCTTTGTATCTTTGTGAATTGAATTGTGAATTTATAACTATAAAGAACGTTCCCTCCCCCCTTATTTAGGAAGTGTGATGTCGTGGTTTAGCCCCAGTCGGCAACTAAGCACCACGCAGCCGCTCGCTCACCCTCCCCCTCCCCGGTGGGATGGGGGAGAGAATCGGAAGGGCAAGAGTAAGAAAACCCACGGGTTGAGATAAGAACAGTTTAATAATTGAAATAAAATAATAATAATAGTAATAATAATAATGATAATAATAATAATAATAATAATTGTAATGAAAAGGAGAACGAGAGAGACAAACAAAACCCAGGGAAAAGAAAACAAGTGATGCAACTGCTCACCACCCGCCGACCGACACCCAGCCAGTCCCCGAGCAGCGATCGCTGCCCCCCGGCTAACTCCCCTCGGTTTATATACTGAGCATGACGTCATATGGTATGGAATAGCCCTTTGGTCGATTTGGATCAACTGTCTTGGGCTGTGCCCCCTCCCAACTTCTTGTGCACCTGGCAGAGCGTGGGAAGCTGAAAAAGAAAGTCCTTGACTAATCTAAGCATTACTTAGCAACAACTAAAACATCAGTGTGTTATCAGCATTCTTCTCATGCTAAATCCAAAACACAGCACTATGCTAGCTACTAGGAAGAAAAGTAACTCTAACTCAGCTGAAACCAGGACATGTGGTTAGAAATATGCCACTGTCCCTGAAAAGCAGAGACATTATTTGATGCAATAATTTCTTCAGTAACCGACATTATTGAGATGAACACTTAATAGCTCCTAACAAATCAAGTTAAAAACAATGATTTTGTTTATTGGAATATAAAAAGCTTCATCTACTTTTTAAAGTATCTCAGGCAAATATTCAGGGTCAGGAATCTTGAAACTATTTTCCAATTGTAGTATATTTTTATTTCACTATTACATTTTTCCTTACTTTACTTTATGTTATTTTATTTTATTTTACATTTTAACCAACAAGCCTGTAATGAGAGTTAAAGGCAGAACTGCCACTGTAGATTAATGAATGTGAAACCATAAAGAATTTCAGGAATCAGATTGACAGTATGGACAGAAGACAAGAACAACCATAAGGACTTGAGATTTACGTTTACAGGGCTGTGACACTCCAGCACAGTAAAAACTGTAGATTATTCTCTTTTTGTTTTATTTTATTCATAGAACACCAGTGATATAATAAATTATTATTATGTTTAACAAGTATTTAATTAACTTCTCTAAAAATCTACAAGTCACATTTTGTTAAAACTTCTTTCATATTCTTAAATGCAATTATCTAAAAATTATCAATCATTTTTATTAGTTAATACTTGAAATTGCATGCATATCCAATATAATTATTAACGCCAATCCATTTACTGGTTCATTTAACTCTGGCTATGCGTAATTATCTGTGACATTTTGAAAAGAAGCACCATTTTCATAATGATACAATCATTATTTTTTCTGAAGATCAACAAAAGATTTATTCATTTTAATTCTATTGCTTATCTTTCTACTGTCTTACTTACAAGGATAAGAGAAGCCAGATGGTAATGGAAAATATAGCTGTTGCAATCTATATAATTGCCACTCATAAATTGTTTTTCCTTTTGTACTTTCACTACAGTACAAAGAAAGGACAAAACAAAACCATCTAAGGAAAGATAAGAAATAGAACCACTCCTCAGAGGTGAAAAAGTTGGTTTCCTAAGGCCTACAGCAAGCAGACTGGGTTTTGTACTGCATCTGTTGAACAAAGAACAATGTTGGTTATTTTTTTTTAAATAATATAGCAGAACATAAGATCATGAAAAAAATGTTCTTCAGGTGTTTGGGACTTACTGAACATTATTGCAGTGTGCGATAGAAGATGGTTTGGTGACATGATTGCTTACCCAGAGCTTCGGGTAGAAGAGAAGGTTTTTTCTTCTGTTTTGCCTCAGACTTGGTTTGGACATTGAAGAGACCACTTAGGCCAGATTTAAAAAACTGTAGTTAGGTTCCTAGGGTGTTTTAGAAGTCCTCATATGACTTAGATCTATTAGGAGATATAGATATCAAAACAGTTCACATAAAAATCCTAATTTATCTGTCTAGTGCTAAAAAGGTGTAAGTGTATCTGAAGGTGCTTTATCCTCTAGCACTCCTTAGGTGCCTAGACATTTTCCCAAATGAAAAACTAATTGGTTTGATCTTCAGAGGGCTAGAAAACTGTACATGCTGGGATCTAAAAATTACTCATTCCTTTATGTCAACTGCCAATGGAGAAGGATACTGCAGATATTGTTAGATGCATCTAACATGCTTATACAGTCCAAAATGCAGCAAAAAAGACATTATAGTCTCTATCCTGCTCCAATAATTATTTATACCATGTGCCAAAAAGGAGTCTAGCTTGTTCTGCGCTCTATTAATTTATCCTTAGTCACTGCTCAATACACTGGACATTTTTACTTCCCCTTTATTGACGTGAATGAACAGGACTGGGAAAGGAACAGTCACCTGAGGAAGGATCAAGCAGATGCATGAGCATGTGGGGTGGATTTTTAGGGAAAGATTTATCAGTTAGACCTTTCGTTAATCTTACACTCTCCTTATGGTCAATAAAGAGAAAAATGGTTTCTTCTTTTTAAGTAGAAATTTAGGATATGTCAGACATACTGTTTTTTGGAGGTTCCTTTAATTTTTTTTTTTTTTGGTTGTTTTTTTTTTCAGTTGAGTTTAAGACAGCTTAGAGTTAGTAGCTCAGACACTGATGCCAAACTTTTAGTCCCCTTAATAATCTGGATCTGGAATAGTCTTCACTGGATACTGTCTATTTGCTTCGTATATCAGCTATACGTAGTTGGGTGGGAGTATGCATTTTCAGCCCTTCTTTAGATGTTACACTTGAAGCCAAGCATGCTTTTTGTATGTGGCTTTGTATTCATAGAAGTAAATAAAACAATTACTGATACAGTTATCAAGTTTTGTTGAAGTTATCAAGGTTTGGGGAATAAGTAATTTCCCTATGAATTTCAATGGGTTCTAAGTGTCATCCTTATTAAACTTCCTTTCTTTACAAAACATCTGTACTACTTTTCCATTATGTCCCATTGTATCAAATTTATATGCAGTTTGTTTCTTTCAAATTACTATTGTAAAGCATCTTTTCTGCCTTTAAAAATAACTGTTGGCTCTGTTAGGCCATATAATCCACAGGCAACAAAAATTGAGAAAAAAAAAAATTCCTTGTAGATTTACTTTTGTTTCAGATTTTAGCAACTTTAAAAAAATCAGCTTCTGTTAAGGATTTTTTTAAAAAATACAATTTTACAGTGTATAGATTATGAAGCAAAACATTGAAGTCCTGTGAGTTCCAACATGTCAGTTCAGGGACTTGTACAGATGACTTGTATTTCTAACTGCAGGTACAGTAGTAAATTTTACTTTGCCTATGAACAGTTATTATACTTTTTTATTATTATCATTATAAATCAGGCATAGATTCTGCACCAGAAAAAAAGAATTAGATATGTATTTAAATACAATGCTGCAGAAATGTTAACTAAGTCATTCTGCTGTTACACACCTGTAAAGTGGATAAGTAAGTACTATCTCTGTTTCAGGTCTAGGAAAGGCACAAAGAAAAACAGTGAGATGCTCAAACATTTGCTACAAAGGCCACAGAAGAAAATGAAAAAAGAGAGCTTAAGGTTATCTGTTTGTTACTTCTGGATTCAATCCCCATGAAACAGAAATGCAGCGGGGTTCATCTCCTGTGTTTAACAGCAATTAGAGATTTTGTCATGTCTTGTCTCTCTTCTCCTACGAGTCATGCATTAGCCTTTGGAATAAAGGTTTGTTCTGTCTCATTTTGAGGGCAAACAAATGTTGTACTCTACATGTCCATAAGGACTACGCTGCTCCTGTTTTGCCTTGGGGTTCAGTGCTTGCCTTCCTATTGTGTTTTAATGTTTCATTCTGAATTTAATGTTTCTACACTACACCAGTTGGATGGCTCTGCAGATGGAACTCCTCTTTTTAAATTATAGATGTAGTACAGGTAGAGAACGAGCAGTAGCCAACAAACTTCCCTCACGTAGCCTTGCCTACATGCTGGTACAAAGGGACCTTTTAGCAAGGCAGTAGTTCTGTACCCATATTCTTTCTGTCCTTGGCTTTTCTGGTAATTGTGCCAAAATGGCATGAAATGAGCTTGTTCTCAGAATATCAGTCCTGCTGGGACTGGTTTAAGAAATGCAACTGAATCTTTACATATGTTTTTCTCACGGAAGAGTGAATTTAAAATAAATTGAATAGTCCCTCATCTATGCTTTTTCTGGGATTTAAATTGCGTTTTATTTTTTTTTCTTTTTTCTAATCTCCCAATTTGCATTTGCCATTCACTTGGAGTCTTACTAATAGTAGTAGGGCATGATAAGTGCTTAAATCTATCATTATATGATAAATTGCTGGACTGGTAACTGCTCCATTCTGCATCATGTTGCAACTTTGGACACCCTGCAAATATTATGTAGTAATGTCACTGAATGCTTATTAGAGGCTAATGAGTTTTTGATCACAACCATCTTGAGTTGTTTGGCCTTGCAATGAAATATTCAGTGTCCTGTTACCAAACAGCTCAACCATTCAATGCCCATTTTACCAAGATATTAACTAAACATCTTTAATTTCAACTAAACCGTTATTGCCTTGCGAAGGATCCTGACCAGGTTACATTCTTACTTAATGAGGAAATTACTATAAAGCTGTTAACAACTGAACAGGGCTCCCCTTGGGAGAAGACATGAATTCTTTTCTTAAGAAGAGACTGAACAACCAGATGGGCACCTTCAAGGCATATACAGCTTCAAGGGGGATGCTTCAAGGGCCTCAGCTTGCCAGCAGCAATGGTGCTTGTTTACCATGAAAGGATTTTCTGTGTTAGCTTGTTTAAATTTTTAATCTGAGAATCATCAAATAGAGGGATAAAAATATGTTAATTGAGGTGAGGTGTGTTAAACTCTTCACAGCATATAGACATGAATATTTGACTGGAAAGAAATCAGTGGAAAAAGTCAGAACAAATTCAGAGCTGTGGTTTTCTTTTTGCCTGTTTCTGCAGCATTTGTTTAAAAAAATAAAAACCACATGTTCCAGCAATGGTTGTGTTTAGTATATAAGATACATTTTTTGCACTGCTATTGTTGCACAACACTGCTGGATTGACTCCAAAGTACATATTTTTAATGCTGGAATTTCTTAATGTTATAGAACAGGGTATCTGTGACTAATGAAGACATTAGATTTCTAATCAGAATGCAAATAGGAGAAGATAACTCTCTTCTGAGAAAATCTTATTTTTTAATATTTGACTGTCACACTACCTAAGAATTATTCAGCTTTGATATTGCTGCATCAGTCATGTAAAATTCTGTCCTATTTTAGAGGCAGTGCCCATGAAGCTAATATTTCCACTGCTTTAATATGTTGATATTTTAATTATAAGTCTCAGAACATTTACAGCTTTTGTATGCATATGTGCCTTAAGACTGTGCTGCATATCCTGAAAAATACAATGCATGACATTTCCTGCTTGTATATTTTAGCTGTTTCCTGAAAAGCTTGAATTTTAGAAAACACATTTGTGACTGGTCCTGAGACTAAAAAGGTCTTCTTGATACTCTGCAGGAAACAGGTGAGATGTGGTTGCTGACTTAAAAGAAGAAAAGTAAACATTTCACAAGAATTGAATTAGGTTATTCTGTTTATATGGATAGCTGTAGGGAGAGACAAAACTTCATAGACTCACAGAATCATAGAATCCTTTAGGTTGGAAAGGACCCTTAAGGATCATCAAGTCCAACCATAAACCTAACACTGCTAAGTCCATCACTAAACCATGTCCCTAAGCACANGCTAAGTCCATCACTAAACCATGTCCCTAAGCACAATGTCTACACGCTTTTTAAATACCTCCAGGGATGGGGACTCAACCACTTCCCTAGGCAGCAGGTTCCAATGCTTGACAACCATTTCTGTGAAGAAATTTTTCCTAATAGCCAACCTAAACCTCCCCTGGCACAACTTGAGGCCATTTCCTCTCATCCTGTAAGTTGTTACTTGGGAAAAGAGGCCAACACTCACCTCGCTATAACCTCCTTTCAGGTAGTTGTAGAGAGCCATAAGGTCTCCCCTGAACCTCCTTTTCTGCAGATTAAGCAACCCTATTTCCCTCTGCCGGTCCTTGTAAGACTTGTTCTCTAGACCCTTCATCNTCCAAATCCTGTTAGCACTTCCTAACAACCCTGGTTATTACTTCTAAGACTGGACTGTAAAATATGACAGCCAGATATGACAGGAGCCAGGTGCTTACAAAACTATACACTACAGCAGTCAGAATATTCTGATCAAGGAAATAACTTTATTGTCTCTGAATTAGTTACATTTTTTAACTAGTGCATCTATCTTAGTTTTACTTCATAGGGTTCAAAACCGAAGGGGGCAATCATTATTGACTAGTCAAAAAAAAAAAGTGAAGG
>VYZW01031495.1:8784-20611 GCA_013401315.1 Balaeniceps rex | reverse complement strand
CTGGAGATACAGAAATAAAGTTTTGTCAAGACTGCTTCCATAGAAACCCCATCTGCTATTCCACCAGCATGTCATCTTGGTGCTGAGTCTTCTTCTCCAGCACTTCATTTGTGTCTACACTGGTAAACTGAAGAGGGTCAGGGCCCAAGCTCTGCCCCAGGTCAATTTGTCCATATTACCTATGGGGAGCAATCTTGTGCCTGTGCTAGCTCCTGAAAGGATTCTGAACTTTTGGCTGAGACACTGCCATTTGTCACAGGTTAAAACTATGTAAGGACTTGTGTTAACGGTTGAACAGTATGGACAACTGTATACCAGTGCTTGGACCTGTGTCCTGAACCTGCTTGATTTATTAGTACAGTCATAACCTTACTGCCTCAGACTCTTGCTCAGGTTCAAACCTGTTTTACTTGACAAAGAATGCCCTAAAGGAAACAAAGAACAGTAAAAAAACCCCAAATATTCTCAAGTCCAAGAAACTATAAATAGAAACCCTGGAAAAGCCACACACATCACATAAATAAAAATTAACCTGAAAACCAAGGATTAGATTATTACCCCAAAGTTATCAGAAGTGCTATAAACATATATCACAGAAATGAAGCTCAGTAAAGATATTCTGTCTTGCTGCATGAGAATACAGTAAACTACTAACTTAGCAACATGGTTTTGTGGTAACATTATTGGCTTTTGAGTCTATAAAAAATGATTGCAATAATAGTATATCCATACATGTCTACAAATATTCCAAATGTTCTAAAAGACAACATTCTAACAGTGATGACTGCTAGATTTTGGACATAATTTGGGCATACATCTCTTAAAAAATTGCCTAAAGCCAACTGCTGACAAAAAAGGAATCCCAAATATAAACAAAATTAATTGCTGTGAGGTTACACAGAGGCAAACAAAAGGGGACAGGAATCAAAGTGTGTTCAACTGACAACTCATGTGACAACTGGCAGAAAACAAACAGGACAAATATTTTCTTATTGGCGCAAAATACAAAGCAAGACTACAGATTTACCTCATGAAACAATACCGAGATTTCTAAATGGACATCAGCTCAGAGGAAGCAAATAAGAATAAGAAAGGGAATCTTAAAATAATAGATAAAATCTGATGACCTTGTAGCCTGGAATATGATTTATCAAATGAAATAGAAAAAGACAACTATAAGAAGTTAAATATCTTCCACGTCCCACAGAATGAGACCACTCTAAGAGAGAGTTAGCTCCTTTAGAGGGTTTTCATTGTTCTCAGTAGAGAAGAGCTTTGCTATGGAGGACAGGGAACCACCACATCACATCAAATTGCTTGGAACATCCATATTGGAAGTATTTCAAGAAAGAAAATGTAAATAAATAAAGCAGGTTTCCCCGTTTTACCTGAGCCGCACAGAGCAGTGGTAGCATTCCCATAGATAAAAATGACGTTCATAGCATGCTAGTAACGAGGGAAAAAACCCAGTAACTGAGCTGCAACGTTGGACAAGGACACAGAAAAAGAAGTGGTAAGTGCATGTTTTCACCTTCTGAGCCCTGAAAAAACAATACATTCCTTAAAGATATTGCCAAGGTTGTCTGCTGGCTAAAAATACCTCATTCTCCAAGAATGCTTCTAACAATAATTACCAATTCAGATAGAAAACAAGATTAACCACGTGCACTGTCAAATGCACAAAAAGCTTCCCTATCTCTCCAAGAAAATGAAAACTAGATGAAGATACTGAGTTGGTTGATTCCTCCCTGGCAGGATGTGTTTTATGGTATAGAGGCTGCCACCACTGCAATAATGCAAAGAAAAGTGTCTTTTGTACCAGAGCCATAATGAAGGTTTATCTCAGACAGAAGAACATGAAGAAAATGTGATATAGGGACTCTTCTACATTTCTGAATGAAAGCTCAATTATAATACAAAGAAATCAGATTTTAGAAACTCAGTACCGCCGGTGGCCATGTCTGATCCAATAAAGAAATATCCAGCACCAGATATTCTAGACAGGTATATTATTAAAGAAGGGGTAATTTCAGTATATTACCAATAAAAGTTATCCTATGGGACAAAAAAGACTTAAGTGACAGTCACTTTTATTTGATTCCCACCTGTGCTGTGTCTGTCTCCTTTTTACAACAGCTCATGGTAAGTGTTTGGTTTAAACACTGTTTCTCTAGAGTTCACTGTAAAAGTATCTTTTGCTTGAGTTCTTGCAGCCTCTTCTAATTCTATCTGTTTAAGCTACAACCACGACTTTCTAATAGGAATAGTTTCGTAAAGTAAACCGTCAGCTTCATCTAGTAAAATACATATTTATTGAAATGGAAGTAGGAATCCATTGAAGAATATTCAGGACAGATTACAATGTCATCAACCATCAGTCTGTAGCAGTTGCAATGCAGGTAATGGAAAAATAATGCAATTGTTTTTAACTCCTGAGGTTTTGCAGAAACAATAAATTCATGTGGAAATCTTAAACTGCTTTTTGATTGCTATAACTTCAAGGGGGCAGAAGCCACACCCCAATTATGTGCTGCTACATCAGCTTTAAAATTCACTGATAAATATCTATCTCTCAGCTCTCTCAACCTGCTTTTCATGGGGTAAACTTCAACTATCTGGCTCCATAAATATGTGCAAGGTTATCAGTCTTTCTCTCTCTTTCAGTGTCTCTTTTACAGAGCAGTTCATTATCCTTGTTTTCATGCTATTGCCAGTGCCAGTTCTCCCACACAAATTTTGCTCTGCAGACATTCACCATCACCTACATAAACCTTCACATGGCTGACCTATTAATTTAGCAATCCATTAGCCTTCTACTTCCCTTAGGTCTTTTACTCCTCCTTCTCCCTGAGCTGCCTCTGTTCTGTAACTGCTCAGGCACCCTCCTTAATTTTCCAGTCCTTACTGCTGATGGATATGCCTTTGCCCTTTCCTGTTCTCCACATTTCCCAGTGTCCATAGTTTTCTTACAGATCTCCCAGATCCCTGTCAGGTCATTTCATCTGACATCCCACTTTTCAGACTGTCATTATTCTTCTCTGAAACTTCCCACTCTCTGTCCTTTTCTCAAATTCTTGAACTCATCCCCTCTCTGTTGCATGCTATACTGTCCCATATGACTTTGCAATGGTTCACATCTCTTTAGTGTCCTCCATCTGCCATCCCAATCCTCTTTTAGTTCCTTCCTGTAACTTCCATTTCACAACCTACTACCAGATCCTCCTTCTTCCCTTTACAGTTACTCACCCTCTTCCCTTCTCCCAACACCTCATGATCTGAATGACTTAACCTGTTGTCAATTTCTAAACTGAGACACAGACACGGTGACTCCAGGCAACGTTATGTTGTAAAGGACAATACCAGAAATTACATGCATCCTCATCTTTGTTACTGTTATTAGACCTCCCAAAATACTAAATGAGCATTAATTCAAGCTACTTCAGCTGCAGAAAGATCCTATGAAAGCTGCCTCAACTTCAGTCCTCCAAGGACTCTCTACCATGCTATTTCATCCTTCCCTAACCGCCCTCTAAACTGCTTATCCTCCCAATCCCTGATTGCACCCTCTTCTCGATATGTTAAGCTCCAGCATAAGGAAGCAGAGTGATAAAATGTATCTGTTCCTCTTTGCTGACCTGTCTACATATAGCAGAATCACCACAAGAAAACTTTCTTAGAGGACATCCTTTCACACATTGAGTGGCTGCTGGAAGATGTGGGCTATCTTGGCAAAGCACTGTCTGTGGTTGTTTCAGTTTTAATGAATCCAGTGGGAATGGACAGCAATTCCAATTAAATTCAAATATATCTGATGCCATTAATCAGGAGAGAATGAACTGGAAGCCATCCCCAGTCCTCACCCTCAAAATAAATCCGAAACCAAAAGCTCAGCAATTCCTTGCCCAGAACTCATTGATAAAAAATTAAATGGAATAAAATTAAGGGAAGCATTGACCTTGAAATCACTGTCTCTGTCTCCTCTGACAAGCAGATGCTGTTCTGTAATTTTTCCCATATTTTTCCCGTATTTTTTTTCCTTGTTTCTGGCTGATGCTTAAGCAGTGACATCTGAAGGCCAAAGGTCCAAACGACATGTGCAGATGCAAGCCATGCATCGTAAGTGTTGTACTTGTAAGAAGGCAAAGGTTGATGAATCTCACACAATCCATCCTCCTCAGCTAGCTCTAAAGTTCAATGTACCTCATTTGTTTAGTGACCATCTTGTCACGTATGCTGCAGATGCCCTGTTAGATTTGCCTAGAATATGATAGCTCAATCTCCTCGTTCTCAAAATTGATATGGAAACCAATTCAGAAGAAATCATATGGACATCCAGAGGCTTTCAGTTTTTCTCCTTAGTCTACAAGATTCTATGTACAGAAGTTCCCATGAAAATCAAGAGGTTTTTTTTCATGAAAAGATTATGTTATAATTTTGTTCTCTTGATTTTTAAAATTTTCTTGACTTTCCTTTTTCCTCTCCATTTTGTAATTGGTGTGTATGCAGTGCTTAGCTGTCACTATCTATTACAAATATAAAAGGACATGCTGCCCCTTGACATAGTAGGTAGGTGCCTCAAGGTGCACAGCTTCCAGCTTCTCTGTCTGCCTCCAAATGCCAATAACTTCTGGGTCCCTTAGCCTCATATCAGCCCATTTTACTGCTTGGCAACCACGTCCCTGTCTCAAACCACAATCCTAATCCCCGAACATCCCATCACTGCACTTTAACTACTAACCTTTAACTGTTCAAGTGGCAAAAGAGGCATCTTCAGCAAGATCCTTTTTTCTGGACTTGGGAGGGTGATATTTCCAGGCTCTCCCCTTTATGAGGTCTGGCACTGGAGGGTTTGCGGAAGAGAGAGGAGGGCATCAGGTAGCAGCTTCACACACTGTTCACACGAGCAGAGGGTGGAATAGGCTAAGTTGCTGGGCATTTTTGGCTCCCTTCTTTTATATTGTAAAAATGATGTCAGGTTTCTCTCTTTCTTTTCTAACCAGATTCCTTTGGCTGTTGAGAGAAAAGGAAATGCCTCTGTCTCCTTTCTGTTATCATAACGGGCAAAACCATCCAAGGCAAGGTGTTTTCCTGGAGGCAGAGCTGAAACTTGCCAAAAAGCTGATAATTCTTTTCATCATTGTGAAACTCTTGGCTCCTTTCCCCACCAAAAAATTCATTAGGTGAAGAAACAACGATCAGTGGCAATTCTGTGATCCACAGTTTCCAGAATCCTAAGTGAGCCATGACTGTTATGAGAAAAAATTACTTGTTCCATTATCAAGAAATAAGAAAACAGTCCCAATCTGAAATAGAGGGAAATGTTGTTTGACTTCTATGAGGGAAAGCACTGGAGTGGAGGCCCTCATCATTGTCAAGAGGCTACAGCAAGAGACTGCAAAGAGAGGAAGCAGCACTTATTTCAGGGCTATTGCACACATGATCCTCATGTGATCACCTGATAGTGTTCGCATGATATGCTCTAAGGAACTTCAAGCAACCTCAGTAGAGCCCCAGTGCGGTCCCATGAGCTACATCTTTGTTCAACCCCAAAGGTTTCTCCTCTGCAGACCTTGGTGACCTTCTTCCCTGAGGATAAAAAAGTTAGTAATTTGATAACTGGATAAAGAGGCACAGGCTCTCCACCATTTTGCAGCTCTTGGTGTTGTTTATGCCTGTGCAGATCATTGCATGATCATAGAATCATAGAACCATAGAATCATAGAATCATAGAATGCTTTGGGTTGGAAGGGACCTTTGGAGGTCATCTAGTCCAACCCCCCTGCACTGAGCAGGGACATCATCAACTAGATCAGGTTGCTCAGAGCCCCGTCCAACCTGACCTTGAATGTTTCCAGGGATAGGGCCTCCACTACCTCTCTGGGCAACCTGTTCCAGTGCTTAACCACCCTCGTTGTAAAAAATTTCTTCCTTATATCTAGCCTAAATGTACCCTCCTTTAGTTTTAAACCGTTACCCCTTGTCCTGTCACAACAGGCCTTACTAAAAAGACTGTCCCCATCTTTCCTGTAGGCCCCCTTTAAGCACTGAAAGGCCGCAACAAGGTCCCCTGCAGCCTTCTCTTCTCCAGGCTGAACAGCCCCAACTCTCTCAGCCTGTCCTCGTAGGAGAGGTGCTCCAGCCCTCGCATCATCTTTGTGGCCCTCTTCTGGACCCGCTCCAACAGCTCCATGTCCTTCTTGTGCTGAGGGCTCCAGGGCTGGACGCAGTACTCCATCCAGGTGAGGTCTCACCAGAGCAGAGTAGAGGGGCAGAATCACCTCCCTCGACCTGCTGGCCACGCTTCTTTTGATGCAGCCCAGGATACGGTTGTCCTTCTGCGCTGCAAGCGCACACTGTTGGCTCATGCCCAGCTTTTCTTCCACTGGTACCCCCAAGTCCTTCTCCGCAGGGCTGCTCTCAATCCCCTCATCTCCCAGCCTGTATTGATATCGTGGGTTGCCCCAACACAAGTGCAGGACCTTGCACTTGGCCTTGTTGAACCTCATGAGGTTTGCACAGGCTCACCTCTCCACGTGGAGCAAGTCAGGAAGGTGTGTTTTCCTTCACTCTCTACAGACATAAATGGAAACAAATTAAAGGACAATAATACACCCATCCTGGTATGCCCTTAATACACTTTTCTTTTAAGTTCATGTACTTGGCACGTAGTTAAACTGAACACAAAAACTGTGCGTGGGAGGCTGAAGAGGTGGAAGTGTGGCTTTTGAGACCAAAAGAAAGTAAATGTGGCGTTTGGGCTGGCCCTCTGGGAAAGGTGAGTGCCAATCCAGACCTAAACAGTTTGACAAGAACCCTAATTGTTCAGATGACCCTTTCTCCCTGAGATGCTTGTAGGAGGCTCTGCAAGAGGAAACGTCTGTATAGCTAGTCATGGGAAAAAGGGAACGTTGGGTCCCAAAATATGAAATCTCCGAAGATCTTGAGAATAGCACAGAGACCCTTTTACAGTCTGTGTACTCCATATATATGTTTTGTGAGACACTTTCTAGTAACATAGGGGTTACCTAGACGGATATCTTGCAGAAATCTTTGGTACAGGAAGGCTGTGTTCACTTTTCTGAGGTTTCTTTTCAGCATAGTATCAGAGGAAAGCTCCATATATGTCTCTCTTCTTCTTCTTCTTTTACTTCTCATTTTTTTTACCATCTGTTCTAAGGACCACTGAATACTCATCCCAGAAAAAAGAAGATGATAGTCTGAATCTGCTGCATGCTTTCACCATGAGTCCAGCAGCCAGAAAATGCATGGAGTGTCCATTTCACAGCAAAACTTCATCTGACATTATTCATTAACCAGATCTTGTCACTATGGAGTAGGATGCTTCTGATTTTAATCTACTGAGGGTTTTTTTTCTGTATTTATTTTACCCTTCTGTCTATGCTACTGAATTTGGATGAAAAAGAACATAGGGAAAACAGTGTTTATGTTATCTTGTTTATTATGGTGATGTTTGGATTAAAAGTAACTCTTTTTTCATTGAGAGTTAGTCAGATAACTTGTTCTCTTTTTGTGTAAAAAGAGATGACATACAAAGACAATTCTTTTTCATAGGAAGTTGTATGATGTCAACATCTGTTCTGTGATATGCAATGAAACAAATTTCTAAGATGTTAAAATTACCAACAAAATTATATTGTGACAGAAAATTGACTTAACTGAAATGTCCGCACAACTGAAATATTTTGCTTAAATTTGAATTTTTGAATTGCTTCTTTTTGCAAAGGAAAAAACCCACTCCTTTCCAAAATCCTTAGGATATGATTCATTTCATGCTTTAATCAAGATCATTAGCATGGAAGCATTTTAAAATGTTTTAGTTTTGAGAATTGCATGTGTTTTTACTGAGAGAACACTTGTTTTAAAGGAAAAATTCCTGATCAGATTCATAGCAGCATAGGGAATGCATTATTCTCACCTTTATATTTTATCAGTCAGGCTAACTTGCTCAGAGTGCTTTGATGTTAAACAAACGATCTGTCCCTAGTAGTTGGAACATAACTTTTGAAACCATCCCCATTGATGTGATACTGGGGATGTGATAGCCAGCTGCTACTGGGACTTGTTCTATTTTAAGCAAGTTTAGGAAAAAAAAATTGTTTTCCTTCCTTACTATATAGATTATGACCTGACTATGTTTCTACCATATGAATTTTAAATGACACAGTAAAGATGAACATGACTCTCAATTACAGGATACAGCACAGAAGCACTTGGCAGAGAGTCTTTGAAATATGTATAATTTCCTGTATAATTTCCTGCTTTTTTATGCTTGAAAACCGCAGTAGGCATAGTCTCCATATGCTGCTTTGTTCCATATGCAGGGCATGATGTATAATTCCAACTTCTATTTAGTGGTGTTCTGCTAATAAAGGATAATGAGATACCATAATGTAGCAATATAATTTATGAATAGGCATCAAATAAAGGTTTGCAAAAGGAGTAAAACAAACAAGTGAGCCAACAACAGCAACAACAACAAAAAATCCTCCTTCTACAACTTTTCTCTCCATAGGCTGCCCTTGAAATTAAATCAAAATCATGGAAAGCACTAATATCAGAACATTGTGAACCAGCTGTTTCTTACAGCTGACTAATTAGTCTGTATATCAGCAAATCAAAAATATTTGTTACCGCTTAGGCAAAGTAATCCTACAGGAATTTACATGTCAGTACAATAAACTTTGTCTGAAATGAGGGGAGCACCTCCCGCTTGAAGCAGCACCTCTCTGCAAGCACTAAAGGGTGCTGCAGGGGAGAGAGGAACCAGCCCACACCTGAGTTGCACCATTTCCCCCTATCATCACCCTACCAGTTCTCAACTGTTCCTTTGGATAGGTAGGAGCAAATCTCCAAAGCCCCAAATGCCACCTTGCTCCAACCTTCTTCTGCTTTCTTAGTTACGTGAACTGAGGCTAGAAAACAGAAAGGGGAAGGGAATGCATGCTAACTGGAAGTTGTTACATGAAAGTATCTTTCTGTGACCCTGGCAACACTTAATATTTTCCAAATCAAGCAAATCTTTATTCTCTGACACAGGGCTCAAGTTAATCCCTGCCTGGAAACCTAAAAGTGGCAGGAAAGGATTTGATGTTGCAGCTTTATCTGTTGCAATGACAGTGCCCATGGCTAGCTGTACCTTATAAAATGCACATCCTTGTTCTTGTACTTATATTTTCTTCTTTAATACACCAGAAACTTACCTAATTACCCATACTGTAATATATTCCCCACAATTTGGGATGGATCAGGGCTTATTTGTATACAGAAAATGAGGCTGAGCTTGAAGTACTGCTACAGCCGTGTTTTAGGTAACTCCGGTGAAACTGTTGTGATGAAGGGGTTGTGCACGGTCGTGTCTAGACCAGGAAACAGACCCCCAGGACTCTCCTCCACTCCAGTGCCCTGGCAGGTGAAAAGCCTGAACAGGACAGAGCATGCTGAAGCTCTCTCCTCACCTTTGGACCCATACTTTCCTTCTGGGCAAAATGGAGATGAGGGAGGGAAGTGAAATGGTGCTTTCCTGGGTCTCAATCAGGTGGACTTGGCATCTGATTATGATGCTCTCCCAGACTCGGGGAGTGGAAAACAAACCAGGTCCCACAGGACTCAATAATTTGATAAGTCCTCGGCTGGTTGGTAATCTCTGGGGCTAATAATGCCTTTTGTTCTACATTTGTACAGGCCCTGTCCAAACGTGGTTCCAGTACGTGGTTGAGACTTCAAGGTACAAGTGAAAGGTAAATGAATAAGAATGGTAACACTCATTGCTTGGGACAATTTGGGAAGGAAGGTGTTAACTGTACATTAAAACACACTCACGTAGATCTCCTGCAGTCTTGACTGTGCCAATCAATGTAAGACAGCTAAGGGATCAAGTAACCTGTCCCTCACCGATTGCTCCTCCCAAGCAGGGCAGAGAACAGTAGGGAAGCACCTCTTTAAAGCCAGCTGAAAACTAGTCAAATCACAGTAAGGAAAGATGGGGTTGCCAAGAAAACTATGGGAATGGGAATGGGTAAAGGACTCCAAACATCTGTGTGAGAGATCTTATAATTAATGTCTGCGGCTGCACTGCAGATGAAGTTGTGAGATAATCTGGGACTACAACTGTTACAGGAAACCTTTAAGTCTACATACATATAGGTGACCAGTGACCTTAGCCAGTAAGGACTGGGCAGCTGAGTCACCTTCACTGTACAGCTGAGTCCTGGTGTTCTCTGTTTTGGCCTTCCCGTGGTGGGATCCAAGATACAGTGGAAACAGTCCACCAGTAACTCTCCCTCATTGTGGGATTTTCTGTGCCATTAAATCACAGAGTAATACTGATAGAAAATGTTAAATACAGAAACAGTCATGCTTAAAAATGGTTGCTCTTTCATTCAGAAAAATTATTTCATGAAAGATTATCAAATATAACATATTAAGACAGAAGAACAGTGACAAGAAAACAAATATCTTTCCCAGATTATCTTTAGTTTCTCTGCTATGTAGTTCCAGTTCTGTTAAATTACATGGTATCTTGCTGAGTAATTTCTACTCTGCCTTTGTTCATAAAAGTAGTGTAAAAGAGAAAAAAATCACTCTTTGAATCTTATTTTTAGCCCTACTGGGAATTCTCAAGCTGTAGAGGAATCACAGTTCTTCTTCTCAACTAGAAGCTATCTATGGTAATTTGGCAAATCATTTTTGTAAATTTGAACATTACATTAACAGAATGAAACAGCTGCAACATGGTGAGATGAGCTTCATGCCTTTAAGCAGTGAACAATTGTCAGAAGTAAAAAGAAAATAAATCCAAAAGTAAGACAGCATTAAAAGAGTGTAATAGAACAAATACACTTATGTGATGGACATAAGTGCCATAATTTGTAGTTGAGATATCATAGCCTTCATCTACACAAAGTTCAGCCAGACATTAAAGCAGCAGAAAATATTCCAAGAGTTGTTATGGTAGCAGTCAGATGGATCCTTTGTAACAAAATAGGATACAATCTGGTACCTAAAGAATAGAATTTTAGAAGTTGTACAAAAATGTGCATCATACTTTCAGAACCAATGCTAGTGCAAATGTCTCTACATAGGTACAGCTAGCTACATTAAAAACTTCAGAGTCAAAGAGCATTTTACTCCTACTGTTGCAACTTGACAGGAATTTTTTATCAAAATGCCATTGCATCAGAAAATACTGTTTTGTTAAAATTTTTCTAATGGTATTAAAATATTTGTTTGAAATGTCTTAAAACAGTGAATATTTATTGAATCTAAGTGAGAGTCATGGAAAACACTTAATAAGTTTGGTCAGACTTGCTGATTGTAAGATGGAGTCTTCAGCCATAGTTGAGTTGATCTGATTGAGAGGCCTCTTAACTCTCAAAGAAAAGCAAGTTTCTTTAGATCTGCATGTTTTACTCAACAATGAGTACTTAATAACTCTTTAGGGTAAATCTGCAGAATTTATATTACAGATCTATAGTATTCCATATTATATCTGTATTCCTTGTTTCCCCTCTTTCATAGGTGATAATGGATTATGAGCTATTATGTAGAAAAATAGATTTGAACATAATTTTACAATGGAAAATCAGGAGTTCTTATTATTGAGTGTCAGAGCTAGTGCTCATAAAGCTTTGTTTGCCTGATGACACAGCTGTGTCTCTGCAACAGTGGTGGTGGGCTCTCCAGGACACAGCTATGAAATGTAGCTTAGGTATCAGGGGTAGAATGGGTTCTTCAGCATCCAATCTCATAAACCGAGGGTGTTAAAAATAAGATTCAATCCTTGAATTAAGCCTAGGAGGGCCACGTT
>VYZW01031494.1:0-16080 GCA_013401315.1 Balaeniceps rex | reverse complement strand
CTTGTTGACCTGTAAGATTACAAGTTGCCAGACTCTCATGGCAAGAACAACGGCAAGAACAACTGCAAGGCCAGATGACAATCAAATTCCACTCTTAATTACTTCTGCCGCAGAGTCTAAATATATGCCCGGCTTGTGCCGAAATCATGTCGTGCTACATCTAGCTGATATGCATCAAGGGACCGTGTCCTTTATTCTCTACCAATATTCAGAGGTATCAACAAGGATAAATTCAGTACGGGGATTGTAGCAGGTGCTGAGACCTCATTTGATATATGTGCATATGCATGTCAACCTAGATAATATACTTGGGCATGGTAGGCAAAAAAGAACATAAATCACTGTCAAGACTGGCTGCTATACTCCCTGGAAGAGAGTCATGTTGCTTTACTGCTTTACTGAATCCAGGTGCCATTTTTTTCCAAATGAGATTTTGATTAAGAATTATTATGTCTGAAAGTCTTTTAACCCCAAGCCCTCATCCTTTTGACTGCCACTTCAAAACATGTGTTCTAAGTAATAAAGTAACCTCACAGAGATTACAGCCACGCAGGCATTAGCTAAATCCAACTTGAAATGAACACAAGAAGCCAATGGTATTTGTCAATCTGACTTTCTTATGAAGTCAGGCTGCATTTTCTCTGTAAATGTAATTTTTAACCTGTTGGCCGCTTACATATTTGCTATAAAGAAACAAGCATACTTCTTCTTTCATTAGGCTAAAGGTTGAAAATCACCTTGAAGTATAAACAGCATCAGACAGTAAAAATGCTAAAAGGTATGAGAGGTCCAGAAGGTGTAACTTAGGCTGATATTATTTTTCAAATATAGAAGAATGAATGCCTGGTATTGGAAGCTTAGCTTTTAAAAATAGACCATTAGACACAAAAATAAAATGACACCTACTTCTGTGAGCTGCGGTCTTTCTCAGGATCAGTGTTCTGCCTGGTTTTGCCACCCTTGCACATGAATACATAATTTGCGAACACATCAGAATGTGATGAGAAAATGAGCTATACAGTTCCAACATTTAAAATTTTAGAGAACCAATACCTTAACATGTCTCTCAAAACTGAAAAATACACTGCACGACATACACAAATCACTGAGTCACTCCAAAAATGTAAGCACGAGAGCTTTATATAGTAGCAATCCTATACAACCATTCGAGAAAGGCAATCATATCTGTACTGTGACTTATTTTCTGAGACCAAATGAAGCATAGCTTCTTTTTGTATCACTCAAATTGACCATTTTCTTTCACACCTTCATGTTCTATTATTTGTGTCACTGCAAGTAGAATTGCAAGATTTATTTAGGAACAATACTTTATCAATCGTGAAACACAAAGCGTAGTCCAATCTCACAGCACATACGCTTTAAATAACGTTTGACACCTCATCTTACTTACAGAAGTGTAAGAATTGGTAGCCTGAATTAGGGACTTTAGTGGTAGCTATTAAACATTAAGAGCCCTTTTCCCTATACATTCTCATCTTTTTCATTTTCTGTTTCATTTTCAGTGTTATTTTATTGCTCCATTTTATAATGGGAAGACAATCGCAAGAAATCTGTCTATGATAAAATGCTCCTTCTCATACAAATAGAGAACATGAGTGAAGTAACAGTTTTCCCAAACTTCCACCACCTTTTCTTCTCAGTTAAAAAGTGGAAAGTACTGTTTTCTTCAAGTTTGAGTTTACTTGAAAAAACCTTCATCTCAAATAATCCTGCTTCCATCTCATTTACTTCATGTGGAGGCTAAAACCGAAGCCACATGGTTACTATTTAAGGGATTGCAGAGAATACTAGCCCCGGGCTATTTGAAGAGAAAAGAAAAACAAACAAACCTCAAAATCTCAAATAGATTTTTATTTTACATGTTCCCAAGGCCTTTTAAGCATCACTGACACAGAGGCATAAAAATGACATCTCTTTCCCAGTTGAGGGACGGGGAACTTTAAAGTGAGGTCTTTCCTTTGTGTATGATTGGCAATAGAGAACATCTGCACTCCTGCACTCCTTGTGGGACTACAGACCTCATGGCTAGTGGTTCATGTGGGTGGGCCCCAGGGCAGCTTTGCTCACCTGCTGACCCAACCATAGCATCAGCACATTGATGGCTTTGTTCCCATGAGCCATCTCTTTGGTATCTCCAGAACTCAAAATCTCATTACTGGTTGTGAACAAGGATGCTTTCCTTTAAGGGGGACTTTTATTACATATTACTAGGAAAAAATACTCTAAGTCCTGTGTTCAGTGAAGGTAACTCTTCTCATATGTGTGGGATAAAAAAAAACCTATTTGAGAGGCAGACCACATGACAGAGACAAGATCATTCATTAGTTGGGTTGCGTTGGGGTAGGAGCTACCACCTAGGAAAAGTACGGTGCACTGTTATGGCTCCAGTGGGGAGTAACCGTGAAGAGCTAAAGATGCACAGAAATTACAAGGTTTAGCAGCTGGGGACAGGAGAAAGATGGTGAGGCAAGTTGAAAGATTCATGTTTCAGCTTTCTGCACAATTAGCACTCTGTGCACTAATATTAATATTCTTGAAGCATGTTTCTATTTTAACATTGGTTGGCAGCAATGCTAGAAAAAAAAACTAAAGAACATTTTGACTTTGACCCTACACTTGAGTCTCGTGAGTTTAACTAGTAAAGGATATAAATTGAGTGACTGTCAAGCCTCTATACCGCAGGACAGGTGTTTCTAAAAGCATCTATGAAGCCTGACCCAGCTGGTTAGAAGAATAGACTTGTCAAAGAGAGGCCACAGAGACAGGAGAAATGTTTGATCCTGAAAGCAGAAATATATAGTAAAAGCCAAAGAAGGGAAATAAAAAAAAAAAGCCCTCACAAATCTCTTGTGAATTGGCTAAAATACATAAAAGGATTTTCAATGGCAAGTTTTTCTCCCCACATAACTAAGGAGACTGACCAAAATTTCTGCTTGCATTTTTACCTATGTAGTTTTATTCCAGATGCCTACGCAGATGGCTGCTCACATTTACAGCACTGCAGTTCAGCAGAGAGTCAGAGTCCGGTCTCGTGAGCCTGAGAGTGCCTACTTCCCAGAAAACAGGAGTAGGAGGCACTGGAAATCAGGCTTGAGTCACAATCTCACTTGTAACTATAGACAGGATGGTTCTTTGCAACCTCTCATAAGAAAGCACTTTCAGTGTCTACAACCATTGAGACAAATATACATTGAACTGAGCTAGCCACATCAAAAGAGATGTTGATTTCGCATCTGCATTTTGTGCTATAAAGATAAGGACGTCTGCTCTTCAGGCAAAAATGGATGACAACCCCAAACCTGTCCAGACAAAAAAATAAGGGAGAACACCCTGCAAAGTTACTGCAGTCTGCTTCGTATGTAAGCTCACTGGACTTCACTGCCATCTGCAAAAAATGTAAGGCATTATTGGAGGGGCAAAAATCATTAGGTGAAGCTGTTCAAATGCATGGTGTAGCTAAATTCAGGTTCTTCTCATTCCTAGTTTTGATTATTCTTCAAACGCTCTTTGACAAAATCAAGGCAATTTTTGGTGGCATTTGAAAATGATAGACCAGAAAAATGAAATAACATCAAATATCACTCCTCGAATGATATATATACTACATTGCCAGGCTTATGTAAAAGATGGAGCATCAGCAAGGTATAAACACTCAAACCCAGTACTATACAACCATAAAATATGTTGGGCAAACCTCAAAACACCAATTGGCATACAAACGACTTGATAGCTAATAAAATATGTGAATAGAAAAAGGAGAAGAATTATTTAAAGCACAGTACGTACAGAAAAATCGCAATACTTTGCACTAAATTATGCAATTCAGATAAATACTGAAAACGCAATGTTGTCAAACTAACACCAAAGTTGATGCTATGGGACTAGTTTGAAGTTCAGCCATTCAGCATGAGGTATTAGAAGGAATAAATTTAGTTCTCAACTTCAATTTACAGCTTGCAGGAGAAGCTTTCCTGCAAGGGAATAGATCTCTGCCATCGACAGTGGGCCATAACGAATACAGCCAGTTCCCTGGAACACCCATGACAGGAGGAAGATTAAATCCAATAAAATGGAAGTCACCAGAACTCCCCAATTCACAGCAATTGATTCATAATCTATTATATGAGACAAATGATTTAGAAAGGTCTCTGTTCAGACAATGAATGGAGTTAATATATATAGGCTGAAGTAGCGTGCACAGTTTTTCTAGATTAGCAAGGATGACTGATATATTATTTACTAGTTTGGTCATTATTATTCTTTCAGAGCTTACATTTATGTCCAAAGACAAGCTATAAAACAGAGCCTAGCGGAGCTGTTCAGACTCACCGTTTGTTATTAACAGATGACCTTCTCGCAGGTCTTAAAATATCTTGAATATGCAAACTCCATTATACCAGAACAGCTTCAGCCCCACAGGAGAGCAATAAAAATGACCCAGGAAGTCTTCTATTACAATAATTATTCTAGATGAAAGTACCAGCCATTTCCAAAGTTTAGGTTTATTAGTGTATTAATAAAATGTTACAGCGACAATCCCGTGAAACCATTGTTCTAGTCTTTTCTAGCACATGCATGTATGGCCAGTTTTCATTGTAAGACCTTCAGGTCTTCTGGTATCTGGAACTGTTCTCTAAATTCCAGCCTTTGCAAATGCATATATCATAATCTCATTTCACTTTTTTGAAAGCTGGATTTCTAGCTCTCTGGCCTGCAGAGTAAAACATGACAATGTGAACTCTAAGTTGCGATACCAAAAGGCAGATTGGGAAAAGAAGAAAAAAGAAAAGAAAAACAGATAAAGGAATTATTGTTATGGCAATGCTACAAGTGTTGAACCTAGTTTTGAATAGCATTTATCTTGAAGTACTTATCCTCTTATTCATGTTTTGGTTGCATCACCTAAAAAGATAGCGACTTGCTGCAGAAGAAGAACCAGGAGCAAGTCAATGCCTGGACTACTGATACATGGAGAAGGACTGACATTTGGTCCTTCTCTGGAAACAACAGGAAACATTTTCACTGCTGCAACTGCAGGAGTCAGCATCAAGCTGAAGGATAACTTTGGGTCTAGGCAGGACAACAGGGAACAAGAGTTGTTTTCAGCACTCAAACTGAATCTTAATCTCCAGACACATCCTGCCCTGCTTTTCATCTGCAGAACTCTCCCTGTGTTAGTAAAAGCATCAGCAGAAGCCAGGAAGAGCTGCAGGGTCTGTAGGACTCTTTCCTCCCACTCCCTAACTCTTCATCTCATGCAGCTTGGTTTCCAAAGCCAAGGGCTTCAGACCTGGGCAGATGAGAACAGGAACACATGGGGAAATTCCAGATGCTGTGGTTCAGTGTAAACATATCGATCCTGATAGGCTGTTTTTGATGCATCATAACAGCAGCTGTTGAGTACAATAAATTATGCTTAATCTGAAATGTATTTCCCATTTACAGAATGAGAAAAACTGTAAATTCAAACCAAGAGTCTGGAATTGCATGAAACATAATTACCTATCCAAAATGCTACTAAGACAAGGAAAAAGCACCCTCCAAAGCACACTGTGACCTTTCAGTGAGATGGTATCAAGTCAATTATATGACTGCCATGGGACTCAGACTCTCCAGTGAGGCTGATGGCACATGACCTTAACAGCAAGGAACCATCTGACATTAAAAAAAAAAAAAAAAAAAAAAAAAAAAGAAAAAAAGAAAAAACAGCTAGAGGATAGTAAAGGGGAACATCCTCATAGTGCATACTAGTGGGGCAGAAAAAAATTTTAAAAAAAGAGCAATTCTTGCATAAACAATGCTGATTGGTAGAGGAGGAAGAACAGTTTAGAGAAGAAAAAAGAAATAAGTTGGAATAGAGAAAGAGACTGAAAGTCAAAGGCCATGCCAGTGCCAAAAAAAAACAGAGCTTTGACATGGCTGTGATTTGTTCAAGAAGCATAGCAACATAACAGATCAGAGTTTGATCCTTATTTCTGGAGTCGTGGCCCTAGCATGGCTTTATTTCCTCTGTTATCACATCACCCACCGTATGTTCATCGCATCTGTATTATCCTGAGAGTTATGCAGGAACTCGTCAGGAGCTAGCTGCCATGCTGAGCTGGATGTGCAAAGGAGGCAACAGGCAAGTCCAGAAGCTGCTGCAGGGCAGCTGCTGAGCAAATGCACCACCTTCATGTGGACGGGGCAGGAGACAAGCTTTCTCTGCTGTCGTGGGCTGACTCTTGGGTTCTCAGAGGTTACACACACACACCTAAAAACCTTATTTTGGTGAACTCTTACCTTTTCCATAACACCCTTTGAAAACACGCCCGTGCCAGCTGCAATGCTGTAGCCACTAAACCGCCTTATGTGCCAGATGTTCACCATTTAACCAGTGTTAAAGTTCTAACAAATGAAACTACACATCAACTCAAATGCTTACAGTTTAATTTACGGAGACAGACCTTTAAAAGCAGCTTGTTTTCAAAATCTGTAGGCAAATCTGAACAGGCAATGATTAGAAATGTGTTTTTAGAGTCTTTGGAGATCTAGATCAGGCCTTCAGCTAGGAGCTGTGAGCAACAGATAATGCCTGAGGGGGGAAACCGAAACTACGGGTGGATTTACTGTATGTAGCTTGCTACAGTGAAAGCAGGTGCAGTGACATGTCTTCATTATTGCTTAATCTTTCCATCTCATAGATATGGGGATTGGGACAATGATGGGGATTGGAACTGTGGTGCAGAATACTGAACTGAAATAATCTAATTTACTTTAGTGTCGGCATCTGTATTCAAACTCAGCTGTTCATGAAGCAAAACAAGAAAATACATTTTGCCCTTTTTTAAGCCATTTTTTGGCTGTTTCAATTATTTAACTAAGCTTCTCAGTGAAAATAAATACCAAAACTGCTTTGTGGAAACCTCCCTCTCAAAAAAAAAAAAAACCACTGAGCACAAAACTGTGAAGAAAGGCAGAAAGATGAAAAACTTATTTCATTCCAAGCGTGGACTGGCTGCATATAAATTAATCATACAACATAGGGATGGGAAGAGCAAATCTCCCTGAGATATAATTGTGTCATGTATCACAAAACAGATTCAGGGCACACCGTGGTGGAACTGAGCATAAGTGACAGCAAAGGTGCAGTGCTGTGGCAAATGCATTTATGATCTTTTAAAAAAAAAAAAAAAAAAAAATCAAGATTTGTTGGTAATTACCTCCAAAGAGAGAAAGAAAAATAACTGCAGGACTTAACAGCATCTGCTGTCAGCCAGTCTACGATACTGTGTCCCTTACAATGAGGGAGGGGATCCTACTTTTCTTCCCGCAAAGAAGGAAGAAATGTAGCATCATCATGCTACAACATGGGAAGTAATGCAAGAAGGGGATCTGATAGTCAGGAAGTCATAGAATGAGATGAAGATTTAAAGAAAAGACTTCAGGTGATTTGCAGAAAACAAAATCTGTTATTTTATAGGGCCAGATTTGTATTTCTGACTATTTAAATCACAAGATGCTGCTTTAGCTTTTAGGAGTAAAACAGAGCCCTTGTAATGGCACTGTAATGAATATCAAAGAAAGGAATGTCAAGAGTAACAAACATCTGTCACAGAGACAGTCTTGTAGACAAAGCAGGATCTCGGGGCATCTTCACATGCTGTTCAGTATTCAAAGAAAGGATCACAAACTGCATCCAGCCTCTGCAAAAGTCCACTGGAGGAAAGGAACAGGCTGCTTTGCCCTAATTTACCTAGCCTACGCAGGAGCTAGAGGCAGGATTTTGCTCACAAATTTCACCATTATTCTCTTCCCACGGGGTGGGGCGGAAATCCAAATCCAAGTAGCTAAATTGCCAGAACTAGCTGTTGCTCTCCACAACTTATTGCTGGGGATGTGGTCATTCACAACACACCACTTACACACCCTCAGCTTGCAAAACATCCTGTGGTAAGCAAGGCTGTTCAAACCTGAGAGCACAAGTGCACAGAGGCTGCCTGTGAGTGTTAGTAAAATGCATGTTACAAGCAGATCCTTCTCATGTTCCTGTTCAATCTCTTTTTAAGGAAGGTAGGCTTCCTGGACACAAAATTGCTAGATTGCAGCCTGAGGTTATCTTTTTTCCACTTACAGGTTTATGTATGCTTAAGTTTCACTTTGGAGGAAACTTCATAAATACTTAGTACCCAATGACTTGACATCAAGAGATTGACTAAGGAATTGCTGTTGTAAGTCTTTATAAAGTTTTTGGATAGAGGAAGGTTCCTCCATTAGCTTTTTAAAATTCAGCGTTTGAAAACTGAAGGCTTTTGATTAATTTGTAAAGACAATTCTAGATTTCTAGCTGTGCAACAGAGGGAAAAAAAAAAACTTACTTAGAGATTGGAGTTCTCAAGATAACACCAGAGTTTAGTAAAAGTTCTGAGTTAAAAATCCCCCAAGACAATGGTCTCAGTTAAATGCACCTGAAGGCAGCGGTTCCTTTGTATGAACGAAACAAGGTATTGGCATGCTAGCCAGTTTGCATTTTGCACTTGCATTTCCTCAAATCTCAGAGCTACTTTTCAGCACAGCAGGCAGTTAGCTCACCCTAATTACTGCCAGGGAGGCCCAGATGCTTTTGTCAGCTCTTCAAGCATGGAAAAAGATTACCAGCAGACAAGTCAGCCATAGGATCAAGGATGGCTCCTAACAGGAGACTTGTAAAAAATCCACTAATACTTATGCTCTCTACTGAAGGGAACAAATCTAAACACCTTAAGAATCTGAGGTCAAGACTGATTATTCATATACAGGATTATCTTCCGTGCTGAAGAGACAAATACAAATGCAGACAATTAATGAGAGAGTTACTGTAATGAAACCCTTTTTTATGTAATTTAGCGAGATACAAAGCACTGCCTTAAACAGATATAAAGATGTGGCACTGGCCTGTCAGCTGCCATGCCTGCCCACCGAAAGGAACAGCTGTGGCAGAAAGATGTGGGGTCCAGCATCGCTCACAGCCCCGTGCAGGTTCAACGTCTTACCAGCTCCAGTGGCAGAGAAGGCTGGGGCCCAAAGGATGCCGATGCTTACCTACACGGGTACTCCGAATGAAGTAAAAGCAATTACTATTTTCCACATTTTGAAATTACATGGAGACGATCCTCCATTCTGTTGCAAATTGAATTTCACAAGCCTTCAAAGCAATTCAGCTTAAGCTTGAGAAATAGACTCAGCAGCAGCTCTTTATCCAACGGTAGTGGGAGAGGCCAGTGGCTGTTATCACTGATTTCAGCAGCTGGTTGAAGCCAGCACAAATCCCCTATCACCATAAAAATACAATTACCTTTTCCCCCCCCTCACATGAGGGAAGAAAAAAACCTGTTTGTTTGAAAATTAGGACTGCAGCTTAACCTGAAATAGTTTTTTATGTTCAGCTATATGATTTTTAAAAAATGGCAAACCTGATTAATGCAGTTCAGGGTGTTGTAAATCTGTAATCATTTGCTGACTTATTTTATACGGTGAAACTCGCCTGTCTCAAATACAGCTTTTAACTACAAAGGTGACCTCAGGAGACCTGAGGTCTCCCATGCCCTGTCTCTGCTGATTGCTGATTTTGAAAAAGTCACTTTGGCTTCTGTGTCTCTGCAAAATAAGCAGAGCAATCCAATCTCCTTCGCAAAAGCCATAGAGGCACACTGATTGGAAAGGATGTGTTAAAAGTCAAATATTAGTATTATTGCCATTACTTTGTTAGGAGTATGATCCTATTTTGAACAAAAGAACATTAGAAAATTTGGAGGGAGGATCCTCTTGTTGCCACAAAAGCTCCTTTAATGGTTAGGGCATGGCTTCACAGCAGGGTGCCCACCTTCGATGCCCCAGGGAGCGCTGGCTGCCCTTCACCCACCCTCCCAAGAACGGCACAGGGCTCCCGCAAGCCCTGTGTCACATCTGCAAGGTCCATGCAAGTCTCAGATAACCCAGGGCATCCGAAATGGCACTAGATGCCTCTGCATAGTCAACTGTGTTGAGTCCCACATGACTTCAGGCAACATTCAAGTACTGACAGTATCTGAATTAGAAAATTGGTCAGCAAACTAAACGCTGAAATGACAGGATAGTATTCAGGGGAAAGAGTGTCTTATCCCAGTACAAATCTATTGCTCTTAATTTGTCTTGTATAAACGACCATTAACTTTGGACCTGAATCTTTGATCATTTACATATGCTATAGCACACAATATTGGTGCCTACCTGAGTAGCTTATGGTTAACGGGGCTGACTACAAACCCAAGTTGTTTACTGCCACTTTGCACATTTGTTCATTTTAAATTCTCAGCTCAATGGCACCTACTTTCTTTTTTCTTTCACAGCTTTATCTATCTTGGTGGTGATGCTGGTAGTAGCATATGTTAAATCTGCGCATGTACCTTTGTTTAAAACTTTTCTCGCTCTTCCAGTCAAAACTCTGTCTCCCTAACCTTTGGTGCTGTCACCTTTAACTTTTAACTTCCTCTTTTATAGTTCAAACTCATTATTTGGCTTGTTGCAAATTTATATATGAAGAAATAGTGACAAATGTCTTTTCAAAACACAGGCTGCCTCCGAGGTAGTGCGTAGAAACAATTTTGTGATTTACATTCTCCTCTCGGCTACGCTGATACCCATAACTGAAGTCAATAGAGTTGTACCACTGCAACTGAGAATTTGGCTCGATGTAGGAAGCATTCATTAAACAGTTTTGTTTATTTAGCCAAAGTCAAGGATCTGTTACCCTTTCATTTCTGTCCATTTCTGGTGCCAGGATAAAAATAATTTCTGATCCAACTCTCAGAGCATATTCATTTGCAATTAAAATAAAATTTTAAGAATTAGCTATTTGGCTGCTTTCAATTGTACTAATGGCTTTTTGTCCTTCTTTGAGAAACACTCCCTCTCAAAGAAACAAAAATGTGGGAGCTCTGACAATACTAAGAAACTTGCCAGCACAGCCCAGAAGTTCATCCTCTCTAGCCCACGAGTTACAACCTCCTCTTGGTCAATAGAGGCCACAAGTTATTCTGTGCAATGACTGCTTGGTACCTTGTGTGCTTTCAACGGGTGTTTTCACTCCAATTCCCAGAGTGCAAGTGAAAAACCAACCACTTCCAGCATTAAATGAGAGCTTGCTGGCAGCCTTGGCAGAAAGGACTGACATTAGTAGCAGAATCAGCCACATTTATCCCAGCTCTTCTTCAAAGTCAGAGCTAGGAACTTGGAGAGAGTCATGGAAGTATGTACTGGAGAAAGTTATACCAAAATTTATATTACACCATAATATTGGCAGATCTGACATCTACTTTTATTCATGGTTGCGTGTATTCATGTTTTATGTGCTAGCAGCCGTAACTTCTTCAGCTGCACCAGGACTGTTACAACTATGGGTTATTCTAAGAAGATTAATTTATCCTATCTAACTTCTCAAAATGTCTTCATTGTCCAAACATCATCTCTATAAAGAAGGGCCTTGCAGCCCTTAAATACCTTCTATTCAAGATCCCGCAGATCACTTTGCTTCCACAGGAAGTTAAATACAAGCTCGTGTGGCAAATATGGCAGCAGAGTACGTAGACAAACAATCTGTCAATTATTCATGTATTTTTAACCATCAGTAGTGTGGTACAGCAAGTAGAAAAAAATGGAGGAGAGCCAAGAAAGCAATGAGCCATCTTCTCTGCAGATCGTCAGTAAATGCTCTGCCGGTCACAAAGAACCACAATTAAGAGAATGTTGGCATTAGTGATTAATGAGCTATTTAAAACTAGCGAATCAGATTGCACTTTGCATGCCCTGTCACCTGTGGGTGAGGTTTTGTAGAGTGTAATTCACAGACACCCAACCTGGACAGAAATAAAAGCACTCATTTCATATTTATTTTTTTTTTTAACAAAACAGTGGTGCAGATATCAGAATCACACCTCATGTCACAACTTAATTAGAAAACTGAAAGAAAACAAACCTCCTCCTTCTGTAGAGAATGAATGAGAACTGATTCAGATTTTACCTTTAGTTCACTCCTGGGCTAAGATGGCACTGGAATGGGCAGCATTATTTCTAATTTGGTTGCTCATTCAAGAAAAGACTTGAAAAGCACATGGTTAAATCCCTTCCAATTCCAGCATTTACTTAAGCACATGTTTAAAGAAAACACATATATTTAAATGCTATCTTGAATAGGAATTCTTCTGCATACTCAGGCCCAAATGTATTGTCTGAAAAATCTCATATGCCTTATTCATCAGCAATAGATGAATCTTACACTACCGAAAGAAAATAAAGCAATTTCAACTATTACAGTCAATACTCAGATAATGCAGCATTAGAGCTCTACCTCACTGTTAGCGTTTGTAAATAAAACCATGCTCACACTGTGACTTTCACCCGTGCCACTGCATTTTTCTCTTCTTTGACCAAGAATGAGGTAACGGAATGCCAACTGAGAGTTTTACTCTAACTTCCTATTTTCTTCTGTGGGCGTACAGACCCTCCTTGTTACCTGACTGAAATACCTGAATACAGTTTCTTTAATGTTTCTCAATTTTTTTCCCCGTGGCTCCATCTGCCTAGGTCATATGGGTGTAGTTTCATACTGATGAACTTGCCTTGCCAAGACTTCAAAATGAAAACCTGCCACTTGGTTTGTTTTGCTAGTCAGCTGATCAGCATGAGCAAAGTTTGCAAATAATTCTGGGGAAACTGTGTGCTTAAAAACCAACCATTATTTGAAATATGAGCATCTATCTTCAGAAAAGTAGAAAACAAAAAAAGAAGCCACACCATCTTATAAAAATGGCCATACTTGGTCAGTTTAAAGGTTCATCTAGCCTGGTGTTCTTTCCTTGTAATGGTTAATAGTGGATGCCTTTGGAAGAGCATAGGAATACAGCTAGCAGAAACTAATACTTTCCTAGAATACCCTCCTAACCTTCAACAGTTCACAGCTCAGACTTCTCATCTGACAAATCCAAGACTTTTCACATATCACCAACATAGAGGGATAAACTTTAGATAAGACAAATGGTATGCTTTGATGTTGAGAGGTCTGTATTTCTATTCCTCAACAGTTACTAATGTGAAAGAAACGTAGGCAATGCATTAGCTCTCCTGCTCACTGCTACCAGAAAACAGAGTATTTACCCCATGAGCTTCACTAGCATCCCTTGAACAGGGCTATTGTCCTCACCACTATCAGCATCCTGCAATTCACAGGTGGTGAAGTCTTGTTAGGTGATCTAGCTCATTTTACCATCAACCCAGGACTAAACAGGGGAAACCACAATACACTTCTTGTGATGTTCAATGCCAAGTTAAAACCACCACTTGTTGCTTCTTAAACGTTGGTGAAACTTCCACCTACTAAGATTAACAATGTTACTCAGTGTTCACCGTTACCATTTTAATATTGCACTAGAAAGAAAATGAAATTGCCATACGGTGGAATTATCATGTCAGACATCTGTTAATTCCCTCGTATGGAAAGCCAAAACACTTTAATATATTCACAGGGTAAGCAAGCTGATAGCTGTTTTTAACATATGAAGACATTAAGTGTTTTGCCTCACATTGTAGGATTTTCTTTAGAGGCTTATCTCTAAAGGCTTACCTGTATAACACTGAAAAAATAGACAATGGTCTCTATTTCTGTGGGGACTCATAGCACTACAAAACTATTGCAAAAGTTTAAATGCTAAGGTCAGTTAAGATTACAGGGGAGGCACTGCCACAACAGATTTGTAAAGCTTTTCAGACAGTTGATTGAAAACACTGAGCTGATCTCAGCTATTTATGTCTAATTAGATGAACATAATACACTCAAAACATTTTTTTAAAGATTGGTCTTGTTTGAATTTTCATTTTAAATCTTTTTTTTTCCCCAAGTTTGCCTGAACTTAACGATGAAGAATAGAAAAAAAAAAATTCAAACAGAAATAGATTTGAACAAAAGAGTTTCTTTTCCTTTGTTCTTGTTACGCTGCTGATAAAAATGGAAACACTATTTTGGGTCATCCCAAATGATTCTTCCATCCATTATTTCATTGAGGAAAGCAATAATCACATCCTGAACCTTCCTCTCTTGCCACTTGTGTATATGGTTTTAACCATGACTGCCATTTCATAAAGAAAATGCTACAATTGCCTTTATCTCTTGTTTAATTATAATATGGCTGTTTGGATTACTCTAGAAAATATTATTTCTTAGACTATTCCTGCACATGGTGATTCAGGCTACCAGCATCTACCTCAGGGAGAGGAAATGTTAATGTCAGTGAAATTATCAGGGAAATATTTTAAGTGTTTATGCTATCCTAGTTGCAATTGGGTGGCACCACATTTTTGTAACTAAAAAATTATGTTTATACACTCAAATACATATGCAAATACTTGTAATTTTTAGAAGACAACACACATCTAGCTACCACTGCTATTCTACACTGTGGCATGATAAACAAAGGTATTGATAATGCTTCAGTATGTATTAAATCAGTTAATTAGCAAGTCCATCACACCTAGAGAAAATGTATTCAGACTGTCGTATTCCATACCTCTGGGAGCCTGTAATTAAACAACTAAGTCTTAGTATTAATGTAAGGAATTATCAGCTTTGCTGAACACATTCAGTCTCACTGGATCTCCCTAAAGCATTTGGTAAAACTCCCAGACACTTAATTTTAGTGAATTCGTGGCCTTGTGTAACATGGAGGCTGGATCTACACTAGTTTTCCCCAAATATGACCAGAAATAGACAGAAGGAAGGGGGAATATTCTCTTAAGGGTTTATACTTATTAACACCAGCACATTTGTGAAAGTCACAGGAGAATTCGGATAGGAAAAGAAAAGCAAATGATCAACTCCTGAATCTACTAGTCAGTGAAGTAACCTATGGCTACATGGACATCAGAATCTCACTCTTGCTGTTCCCAGCATTATCAACAGCATCTACTCAGCACAGATACTAATGCCCTACTTTAAAAACCTGAAAATAATATGCAAGTGTCATTTAAGATATGTCTAAGGGCATTTATTCTGACCTCATCCTTTTTTTTAAAGCAGGAAAATGTCAGAATAGATGTGTTCTCTATAGTGTTATGCTGGGGGCTGAGCAAAACCTTGTGCAAGCTGATGGGCATTTCAACAACCCTGTCAACCTCTTCAGTCTTCCTTCTTGACAGAATCCACCCACAAAATCCCAAACATTTAGTATGTGGCTGGATTAAAAGATGTATCGAAATAATATAGTATATTATACCCTCATATGTTTTGTTCCCTATGTGAGCCTTTTTTCTTCCTGGATCTGAAGGTATATCAGCACCATGCAATCTCTTCACACGGGCTTTCTCCCACATAGTTTCTGCTCTTTCCAGAACTACTTCTAATTTACCTGCTATATGTTCTCTTAAAACCTGGTATTTCCACTTCTGTGTTTCTAGATACAGACATAATCCTTAATAATCTATCTGAACATAATCAAAGCCATTAACAGATTTCATCCTCACCCCATCGTCATCTCACAGCAAGGAAGTACTCAGTTAATTTGTTGATGAGAGATGAACTGGAGGAAGATGGTATCATTTCCCCCAGGTCAGAATACAAACCTAGGTCTTTGATTTCTGTTTAATTGGTCAATGTATTGTCTCATCCTCCAGAGTGGATTTTAAGGAAATTTCTCAGTCCATGTTTCTGTGCACTTCTAGGAGAGAGTGGTATAGTTAGATCCATGGGACAACTTCAGTTCTTCTCCTCTTCAATGCAGACGTCCCTGCCCATCATTTATGAGCTCTCTATTTTATTCCCCCTCTTGGGAGAAACTGGCAAGTCTCACATGTTTCTTTCTTAAGTCACTTCAGAGATGTTACTGTTCACCTTTGCATTAAAAAAATTCCAATCTAATAACTTCCTCTGCTTTTATAAGTTTTTATATATATGCTTGCAAAACCATACTGCGAAAAAGAGACATTTCAACAGAGAGTGGTTAAAAGAAAGGAAAACTATGCAAAGAAATAATCATCATTGAGCTCATCAGTGACGTCAAGGTTGGAGGCGGCCTG
>VYZW01031491.1:2646-21167 GCA_013401315.1 Balaeniceps rex | reverse complement strand
ATCTGTCTATAATATTTAGTGTCTACGCAAATGGGGTTACAGAAGATGTGAGGACATTTGTTGGATTAAAACGAATAAGAACAATCCTGGAAAGACCAAGACTCTAGACCCTAAGGCTGTTTTCCAAAGAACTAAGGTAAAGGTTTGGCTCAATTTCTCCTCTGTTCCCATCCTGTCTCTTCATGCTGATGAAACGCCTGGTGCTCCATGGCAGTTGGTGATGTGCTTTCAGGAAAGCAGACATGAGGACTTCAGAGTTCTGTTCTGCAAAATACATTATATGGAAATCAACATATTCATAGGATGAATGATGAACTTCTGTCGCCTTCTTGACTTTAGTCAGTGTGAGGTATAGAAGTTTCATCTACATTTAACACTGCTTGGTAAATTTCTATGATAGTCCTCTAAATGTGATACTCATTTGAGCCTTGTTGAAATGCAGGTAGCTGAGAAGGGTTCATAGATTGGTGGAACAAGAATGAAATCCTGAGCAGGAAGATAGAAACTGAATAGAAAACGTTACTGTACGTTGCAATGGTTTTGACTTCTGTGTTGTTTTGGTTATGAGTGAATGGTAATTACGAAGTTAGTCCATTAGCAATACCTTTTGTGTAAAATGCAAGCTCCTTTCCACATTAGAGGAGAAAACTTGCTGACGGAGGAATGCTTTTTGAATGGAACTAAACTTAACAGTAGAATTTGACTAAATTTAAAGTCAAAAGAAGTCTTTAAAACTGTAGATTATAAATGGATGTAGTCAGAAAAAATAACTCTGGAAGACTGGCTAATGGTTCTAAATACACGTGTGCAGGTATGTGCCCAGAGCTTGAACCGGGCAGAGGACTGTTAGGGACCACAGTTCAGTCAGCGTCTCCTGACTTCCTGAAGATGAGTGTAATGCACAAGTGACAGAATCGGTCAGCTTGGTTTAAATTAAACAGTTCCTTAGGGATGTGTTGCGGAGGACCTGTATTGAAGAAGGCGCAGAGAAAAAAAAAGTGTTCTGATTCAAGAGACTCAAATGTACGTTATTCCAAAACTTAGGCAAATGTAGATAGGATTAATAAGGAATTGTTTTGGGTACATGGGGGTGTAACTGTGGCAGTTTTACTGAATACAGGGAGTTGGCTGACAATTTAATAATTTAAAGTGTCATTAACCTCAGGACTCATTCCACATTCATTAATCATTCGTTAGTATTAAACATCCTCAACTCTGTCTCAGATTTGCCATTTTTTAGGAGTATGAACTTCCCTTTAAGATATCTGGAATCTTTCTTTGGCTTGCATTTACATTAATCTGAAGTTTGTTTGAAAGTGTGTTTTANTTTCTGGTATTATAGAATTTCTCTGTTTATTGAACAAGGGTTGGGCTGAGGTCACTATTTATAATAAACATTGAAAATTGCTCTAGCTTATTCTGACTAAATAGTCTGTTGTGCAAGATGTATTTACCAATGATTACACCAGCAAATGCTGTCCTATTATGTTTAGTTGAGGCATCTCTATAGATGGATGCTTTATGCTGTGCCACCTGCTATAGAATCTAAGGTACTAANTTCTGTTTATTGAACAAGGGTTGGGCTGAGGTCACTATTTATAATAAACATTGAAAATTGCTCTAGCTTATTCTGACTAAATAGTCTGTTGTGCAAGATGTATTTACCAATGATTACACCAGCAAATGCTGTCCTATTATGTTTAGTTGAGGCATCTCTATAGATGGATGCTTTATGCTGTGCCACCTGCTATAGAATCTAAGGTACTAACGAATGACATTCCATGTGTTATGAAAATAAAATGGTTTTGGATAGTTCTTCTAAAGACTAGATTTACGAGGCTTTGCCTGGTGGGTAGTTTGCTTAGCAGTATGGTGCCTTTTTATTTAGTTAAATATAACGTCCGAAAACCCGGTAGCTTGGGTGCAGTTGATCCACCTGCATAGATTTGATAGGTCACCTATTCTGCCTTTCATATTTATTCACCAACTCTTAAAACCCTTGCCAAAAATCTGGAAATGATTACATACTCTTGTCTGAGAGTTTTTTTAGAGCCATCTGGTGGCGCTTAGTGAATCAATGTTTTATGATACTGGGGAAAATCGCTCATCTGAGCTTAATATTCGCAGAACAGAACTCTGAAATGAATATGTAGAACCCTCTTTTCATCCTGTACCAATTATGGTGATTCCTCATTCATAGATTCTACATACTAGTCACTTAAATTGATCTATAATGTTTTAGAGGAAAGGAAAGCAATGCATGTTACAGTTAAAGAACATTTTTAATGCTGATGGAGTTGACTGAGAGTGCGTTGACAATTTGATAGTGGTTTTACTTTTTTGATGCAGTGATACCTTCTAGAAAGGAATCCGAGGGTAAAGGCTACTTTTGTAACAGGTACAATATGGAGAGTACACCTTATTTTTACTGACTGGCTGTTTTATGACTAAGAACTTTGAAAATTGTTTGTATTAATAAAGTTAGGATCAGAATGCTGATACAAGTATTAATCATAATTAATAACTATTCCCTTACTCTTGCCATCACCTTGTACTCTCTTCCCTTGTGGTGATTTCTCAGCCTTTCCAACTTAGAGCTCTAACTTTTCTGTAGTTGAAGAAGTTCAAATGTCTTATCTCAGCCTCTATTTGAGTTTTACCACTTCATAGTGTAGTTCATCAAGCCAGATAGCTTAAACTACTCTCTGCTTTGCTTTCAGAAGGCTCTTATGGTAGCTCCAGCTTGTTCTGTTCTCCTAGTTGATGCTTCAGACTTTTCTCTGTATAAGAGTCGGATCTACTCTGCCTGGAATTTCCTTTTCTCTCCATTGTGCTCAAACCAGGGACGTCTGTGCTGTAGCAGTATGTGTGGCATGTGACGGGTACTCTTCTGTGTTCTGTGTGCATAGGAGCACTGCCTCATGGGCATCAAAGGAACTGTGCGTCGCAGTACAGACGGTGACTTCATCCACGCTAATGTTGACATTGACCTAATCATCACAGAAGAGCCTGAGATTGGCAACATAGAAAAACCTGTAGAGATTTTTCACATCATTGAGCATTTCTGCCTTGGACGACGACGTCTTCATCTTTTTGGAAGAGACAGTACAATTCGACCAGGTAGCTGTTAAGTTTATTTTTGTCAAATAGTTAAATTTTAATTTACTTCAATAACCCTCTTCCATCATCTGAGGCCACCTGATAGGTTATGATGGAAGCTGAGACAATAATGGTTAATCCTAATGCATGATTCTCAAGGAGGTACATTTTTGGTTTATGTGAAGATCTGCCAGACACAAAGCAGTGTTGTTTGGAAAGTCTATGATAACTACCAATTCTATCAATTTTTTCAGAAGAAAGTTTTTTGTTAACCGATATTTTTGCCTGTTCATGTGTTTACACCTCTCAGAAGCATGACTTCTTTCTCTGAACTGATTTTAAATCACTGTGAGCTTAGTGCTGGTCCTGTTGCCTGTATCTGAAGACTTACACTGGGTGCTGCATGTGGCACGATAAAAAATGTGTAGAAATACATGGATGAGATTGAAGGTAACTGCATTTTATTTGTTTCGATGGTCAGGCCTTTCAATTTGTCGTGCGTAAGTGATGAAGGACTTTCACTGCAGAAGAATACAGATTAGAAGAAGAAAATCTTGACAAAATTTTGACACTTTTTTAGACTTTTGTATCAGTTGTCAATGACATTTCTGCCCTAAAGCCTAAGGTGAAATACAATTCAACAGTCGTTTTTCTTTCAACTACCAACAAATGCTTGGATTGACAGACTTCATACCTCATGGTATGGATAGTGTAGTCATATTTCACATACTGATGGATAATGTGAGTGTTGGTCTCTGAACAATTTATGGTAACAGCATGTCCTTTTCAAAAATAAGTGGGAGGGGATGTGAGCGGGGCAAGTGCTATAGCTGCGCTTGCTTTAGGTTCGTTCAGCAGATTTGTTTAACACTCTTTTCCCCTAAATAGAGATTAATAGTTTGGATGACAGAGGAGAAATGGATACAAGTCCATTTAAGGCCTGGTTTGCTGCATGGGAATGCTAATACTTATGATATAAAAAAAAGTTGCCTTTGTCTTGAATTTTAATGATGATGTCAGTCTTAATTCTGTTGGTTGCTGGTGGGTGTGCGTGTGGAGGGAGGCTGTTCTGTTTTGTAGAAAGACATCGTTCGGGTATTACTTCAGTGCTGCTGTATGTGAATTCTTATATGTTAATGTCCCACAGGGTCATGTTAGTCTGATTCAGCTTTTTTATTTTTAAATTTGGTGGTTACCCTGGAATTGCATTGCATACTTTAAATCCTATACTCATCACAGCAGTAGGGACACCTTTTTCCATTTATTCTTTGTTCAGGAAGTTGGCAGAGCACAGTGGTTTTATCGATTAGCACTTTGAGTTTAGAATTACTGTTCGTGAATCCTCACAGTGCTCTGTGAAGTATGAAAACCTAAACAAATAGACTCTTCCTTTTTTCCCCTTCCTCCCTCCCTCCCTCTCTCTTTTTAAGGTAAATGTTACATAAAAACAGGGTAAAGAGAACAGTGTTAAAGAACCCATCTTGGTTTTTTTTTGTTCTTCTTTTCCTTATAAGCACGTTGTTGAGATCACTGAACTACATCTTTCTTCATTAATATATGATACAACTGAAAATTAAATTTCCACTGACATTTTTAAGTGGTCTGATTCCAATTTTAGGTCCGAAGGCTACTTTAGCTCAGAATATGAAGAAATAGGAACGTGCTTGTTTTTAAATGTCTGCCTGCCTTGATACACTTGGTGAAGCTGAAGTGCCCACTGCATGTTTCTGCATAAACAGATTAATTTAAGTCTTTAAGCTCTGTTTTTCTATCATGTGGGCTTCAACAGAATTCTTGTTTTATTGTGTTTTCAGATGTGTGCTTCCAGTGTGCTGTGCTGTGCTCTCGGCTGCACTGTCACAACTGGTTTCTGGAGACAAAATTACCGAGTTCAAGTTTAAATGTCTTTTTAAAAGGGGAGAAGAGGAGGAGGATGATGTTATTTTTAAACTAGATGAATTTATTGATCTGGTTTACAGTCTGGTGCCAGAGGGGCTGGAAAACATTGTTGTGGTGGAAGAAGAAGTAGGAAGGAGGAGGAAGGGGTCTTGTGAAACCACAGCTTGAATGTTCTCATAGACATACATAATTTAAAAAAAAAAAAAAAAAAAAAAGAAAAGAGGCCCTTAGAAATATCAAACTAAAATCTGAACTTTTCAACAGCTCTGGCTTTCCTAGAGGTGACCTCTTCATTCCGTTCAATACAGGTGACGTGTAGATAAGTGTCTGTCCCCATCACTTGATTGTTCATTTACCAGGAAAAAGGCAATACTGGCCTTGAAGCATGGAGTTTGTTCTTGCTTTTATTGACTCTGGTTTTGTTCCCTAGGTTGGCTGACTGTAGGACCCACCCTGACAAACAGCAATTTCAATGCAGAAACGTATTCTTCGTACTTCACAGCTCCAAATTCCCACCTGACCGGCTGTACCGAAGAGATTGAGAGACTTCGGCCCAAGTCACCGCCACCCAAGTCCAAGTCTGACCGGGGAGGTGGTGCTCCAAGGGGAGGAGGAAGAGGAGGGACTTCAGCGGGCCGAGGAGAAAGGGGCAGAGAGAGGAACAGAACTAACTTCCGGGGTGAGAGGGGTGGCTTCAGAGGGGGACGTGGAGGCACCCATAGAGGAGGCTTCCCCACCCGCTGATGACTGTTAGGTAATGGCTTCTTCCCCTGGTCCTATGCCTCGTCTCTGAATCTTTTTCTTAGTCTTGTTTTTGCTAAAGTGAATTATTCTGGGGACTCAAGGTAGATGACTTTTAAAATTGTTTTTGGTGCAAGCGGTTACAGATAGTCTGCCTTCCAGTGACCAGCCTGGCACATCACCTCACCTGGCAGGCAGGGTCCTGCACCTGACGGCACGAAACTCAGCCTCCCGACAGCTTCTCTTTGTCAAAGCAGAGAGCACCATCTCTTCAAACCACGGGTAGGACTGAAGGGAAGATACCTGCTCTTCCCTTACGAAACTTGAAAGGTGTGGGCTTTTTTTTTTACCTGTCATTTTCTCCAAAACAGAGATTCCTCTTCCTCCTTTGGAGGTTCAGGTTTGGACTGACTTGGGTTAATATGATGGAGTGAGCATGAAATGCAATTCTGGCTTGCATGGTCATAGCAGACTTACTCTCTTATTCATGGAAGGAAAAGTGCCGTGTCTATATCGACACCTATTTTAACTTCTCTGAAACCAAGGAGCAAATTGAATAAATAGAATTCTATTTTTTCTTATTTGGTTTAAATTTCCCGAATTATTCCTGGGAATAGGGAACAAGTTTGGTTTTTGTTTGCAGCGTATATGCACTCACTTTTCACGTCTGTAGTGGGGAGCGTGGTAATTCTGTGCAGTTGTGTGTTGTGCTTCATGGAAAGCAAGAAGTTGTGCGTTATATGTAGTCCAGAACTTCTGCATAGCTCTGGACTGCTTCTCGGATAGGGATTTTCACCTGGCGTCTGTTCATAATACCCTGTTCTTTGGTAGGGAAAACCACTTTTATTGCAGAGCAATTGCAACGTAAGTAGTAGAAAGACCTCGTTGGAGGTCGTATCGGAAATGCGAGGTGATGGTGTAAGAGCGAGTGCTTCCTGAAACTAATCACCTGGGTAATGAGAGCGTAGTAATCTAACCGAGTGTGTTGCTTTGCCCGTGGACATTAGGTGCATTGGAAATAAGACTCTTGGTGATCAGCTCCAGAGTACAGCGTGAAATGAAAGCGATTCACTTTGGTGTGTACCATATTTGGTTTTAGCAAAACCACAGCTCTGAAGTTCTTGGTCAATGCTTGGTGGGCTGAACAAAACAAACCTGGCTGTCGAAGTCTCAAAGTCTTAGGTGTGGATTTTGGAAAATTGGCTTTTAAGTCTCATAATGTTTCTCTCCTGAAGCTTAGCTTTTAAATAACTGTCCTGTAAAGTAGCGGATTATTAAACTTGTTTATCAAGCTAATGGTGAAATATTTTTCTTAATATCTTGTGGGTTTCTTCTCCTGGAGGTTTTGGAATTGCTACGTTTTACTGTGGTTTCCTCCCTACTGTTGTAAAAGAGGAGGCAGTAACTGTTCTTTTGGTGCATGAAATCTTGGCACAGAAATTTTTGTAGGGTTTGGTCAACTTTGCGACCTCAGTAGCGTGCTTAGTAAGGAACTGCTGAAGTGCAAATGAAACTCGCCTGTTGTTTGCATATTGTCTCTTCCTGTGTTACAGTGGCACATCTGAAGAGCCACTGGCTTTGGGCGAGGGGGTGTTCTAAGGGCTTGCAGTGTCAGTGAAGTCTGCCGATGACTGCTTGGAACAGCACCTGGTAGGACATCACAGTACGAAAACCTTTTCAGGATTTTGCCCTAATCATGTTCTTACTCAAAAAGTAAATACTGGAGACACTTAACTTTAGGAAAGTTGCTTTTGTGCCAGTGACAAATCTTCTTTTTCTTTTTTTCCTCAATGAATAGAAAATGTTAATTCCCATTTCCTCCCCTTTTAATTATATGTCCATAGCTGACAGTTCAGTGCCTAGGCTACTCTTAACATAGAAGATTAGGCTACACTGAACGAGGAGACTCAGAAATAACTGGTTGAAGTGTGCATCTGTACCAGTTTGCAGAAGTCGGGGTGCTGCTCAGGACTTCAGTGACTTGGGAGATTAATTGCACACAGTCTCATGAAGAAAACACTACCAAATAAATCCCTCTTCAGCGTGCAGTCAGGTTTCTTGGTTTTTTTCCCCTCAAAGCCGAAATAGCTAAAAAGCAGTGTAAGGAAAAAAGAACACTGCTCCTGAGAGCGTTAGATCAGATGGATCTGGATGGGCCAACTTCACCAAGGAAGTGTAACGTATGCGTTGTTAACCAGCAGCTGACCCTGCTTTTTTTAATTGAAGTTAAAGGACAAGGAAATAGAACTTTCTACATATCCTCTGCGAAGAAAGATACCTGCCAGTCGTAATCTGAAGGTGGTGTTTCAACAGCGACAGATTGCCTGTAAAGGTAAGGCAGTAGCATGTGGGTGTTTGTACCCAAAGGCTTGGTGTCACGTATTGCGGTTGTGGAGAAGACACTTAAAAAATACTGTAGTGAGATGCTGTTCCCCCCCCCCCCAGTTATGTGGTAAAAACATCTGGTCATTTTTTTTAATCACTGTTGATTTGGACCTTGTCTAAAGTGGTGTCTAGAGATGAAACGCTTTTAATTTCATTACCGGTTGGCAGTTAATTTCTCAGTTGTAACACTAACAGAAGGAGGAGGATAACGCTTGTAATCAGTGAACTGATGAATATTTCATTTACCACAAGTAAATGAAGACTTAATTTGAGCATGCCATCCTTGAAGTTAAAAAGCCTAACCAAGTTTCTTCCTTTCCAATTTAATTAAATGCACAATGCCACCAATCTGATTTGGGATGCCTGTCTAGATCTTGTCATGTCTTTCCATTCTGGAAGAGGTTTATAGTACTTTGAATATCTCAGGCCCTATATGAATTAAGCGTAGGATTTGACAATTACACTGACAAGATCCTTGGGATGTCTTAGCATTTCGCTTCAAAGGGATTTTAAGACATTAGTCAACTGTAAATCATTGTGTGTAAGTCAGTCCAGCCATTGGCTTGAGAATTCTTTCCACTGTCCACCGCTGCCGGCCATAAGAAGTTGGTTAAAATGCTGGATATGCTGCGTAGGCTCGTGGGTGATGCTCTTGGGGGTTTTGAGGTTGTTCCCAGCGCAGGGATCATGAACGTGGGGTCAGTGCCTGTGTTCGTAGACACTGAATGCTTTGTTCAGTGGAGTGGAATTCGGGCTGCAAACTAAAGAACAATTTTGATCTGACAATGGAAGTTAAATGACATTAAGTCAAGGGATTAATTTTAGAATACTCACATGTCTGCTGGTAACTTTTATGATTGCTGCAGGAGCTGCTGTATCAAGGTGTGTCTGTATCTTGGTGCTAGTTTAGCCATTATGATGTCTTAATGTAGGTAAAATTAACTGTACGTGAAAGGCTAGAGCTCTGATGCATTAGCTATGCATGTATAAATAGCTTTGTCTTGCTACAGCTTCGTTCTGAGTAGTGCAACTATGCCTGAAATCCTGCTCCCTGTAGGCTGTGCCAGCGCACAGGTAAGTGATGCGTAGGCTTTGCTCCAGAATTCGTGGTGTAAAACGGGTTGTCCGAAAGCAGTTGGTCAGTGGTGCTTGCGTGGCCTGCGCTGACCCAGTGGAAGATGTGCGTGGCTGTGGTGCAGATGCGGTCTTCTGGCTGTCAGCAAACTCCATGGAATAAGGTAAGGAAATGGGTTTCTGAGCAAGCCTGGCTGAGGCAGGCGCTCTCTGGGGGAGCAGCTCACCAGCTTCCTGCCTCTGCAGGGAAGCTCATTCATTGCAGCTGAGCACAAACCTTTCCCTAATTACACTGCCTTACTAGGTGAGGATTGCTGCATCTTCCCATTTCCTGACTCACTTGGTCAGTGATTTTTCTAAAACAGTCTGCTTGCCAGGCTGTTTTGGCACACGTTAGAACCAGTTTGAGCAGGTCTCCTTACCGTAACTGGGGGTGATGCTAACAGCAGAAACACACTGAAAATTCTGTAATGCCAGATGAGGTTGCCGGTCTTTAAAGTTGGAGAAGGTGACCCACTTAGTCTTCACTAATTGTTGGATGCATGGCATTATTTATGCTGTGTAGGAGTTACTGTTGATAATTTAACTTTGCCATGTTCCCTAGCTCCTGAAGTCACATAACAAACTTTTTATGTTTTCTTGCTGTGCTTACGAGGAAAGGTGGGGCTTAAGCCAGTGTCCACCCTCTGTAGTGACCCAGGGTACTAGTTTTAGGTGCTCCTGTTTAAGAGATGTTGGATAGCTTTTGGCAGAGGCTGATAGCATAAAAACCTTAGAGAACTTAGTATATGAAAGAATGAACACACACATGATGATTATATTTAATAATTGCTTATGTCTTTACATAAAGAGTTGCTGGTGTCATTTTACAAAGGACACTGATTTGGAATGACAACAAATACTTTTTACAGGATCCTTTTGTAATATAGCCACTCACTTTGAGAGCTCTCAGTCAATGTACCAGGATACAACTGTTTTGATAAGCTGTCAAACCAAAAAATATGCATCTTGACTGCCTATCTGGAATGTTAAAATTATTAGCACTAAGTAGGGACACTAACATGTTCAAAGGCATTTTTTTTTTTTTTTTTTTTTTTTTTTTGAGGCCCAACTTGTATCCTTACTTTTGAGGGTTTTTTTGCTTTCTTTGAAACACTGATTTTTGTAACAATAGCTTTTCAAGTTTGGAAAAGTTCAAACCTCACATGCAGAGGCATTGGTCCTAAGGATACACACAGGCTGATGAAGTAGCTGAGGTAAACAGCTCTTCCAAAGACTCTGGCTCTCTAAATTCTACCTTAAATATTGATATTAGCAGAGGCTTGTTTTTCAAAGCGGTGACTGTCAAATAAATCAGTCATGTGAGAGGAGGTCACTGTAATAGAACTGGTATTAAACAAGAGGCTTTCTTTTTATAGCACCACAAATAACCTTTGGTTAACGTGTCAACTGTCTTACAGTTGACCTGCCACTGAAATTCTGAGGGACTCGGATGTTTATCTAAGTTGCATTGGGAATATTCCAGTTAGTTAGCAAACATACTAAATAAAACCTACCATGTTCAATTTTGCAAATGTAATTAAATAGTATGCTTATTAAATTGCTGCCCTTAAGACTAGAGAATTGTACTGTAATGGTGTGGCATTACCCGCCAAACTTTGCAAAAGGATAGTTTGATTACTGTTCCTCCTGTGGTCCACCGTTGTTAACCTTACTCATGTCCAGTTACAAACTGGGGCATTTTTGTGTCCTGGATAACCCTGCGTGTGGAAGGTTACCCAGAGCTCTGTTTTTGTAGATAGTAATGCTCGTCCCTTCCAGGAAAAAGGGGACTATTTTTTAGAGATTATTTAGATTCATGTAAATGAAGGACTTTGAAGTACTCAAATTGAACTACCTGATTACTGCAAATCTGATTCAACTCTATGCCCTCACTTAGAAAAAGCAGTGGTTTGTATTTTTTTTTCCTCTTCTGTATAGATTTTTAGCATCTTTCCTGGCTCTCATACAACTTATGACTAGCAAAAGGAATAATTAGTTTTCTAAATTGTATTTTAATAAACACATACCATATGCTCTTAAGCGTTGACAGTTTGAAATCTGGCAATTCACTTAGAGAAAGAGTCAGGACTCCTAGAAGATGAATACCTGAGTGCAGAACTTCCTATTCTACCGCTTAAAAAGTAAGCTAAATACTTAGCGAGAGGTGGTGGGAAATGAAACTGTCCAAAAAGAGCACAGGAAAGGTTCACTAAAGCCCAGCAGAATGCCCAGGTACGGTGGAGCTGTGGGCCAGCCTTCAGGCACCAATGACTGTCCCTCTTGCAAAATCAAAAAGAAACCGAGACACATACTTGAGTTTTCTTAACTGAGTAGCTGGCAGATCTCTTTGTGAACACAGCATAAGAAATCCACGTAAGAAGCTCCTCCATAAATACTCTTGTCTTCTACTAGGAACTGTCGGAAAAGCATCTCTGGCTGCTCCCGTTGTTTCACTATAATCAGCTGAAAAGATAAGCGATTTTTAGGATACAGTCATACTAAATGGCAGTACAGCTTTCCTGTATCTATTACTGTATGCTGTTGAGGGGCAAAAAACCCAAAAACTAACAAACCTCCACATTTCAGTAGGTGTATTTATGAACACGGGAGAGAGAGACTAGTGTGAATTAAGGTTTGCAGAATAAAATGGTAACCTTTAGACTTGACTACCTCCAAAAATCTGTTTTGATTAAGAATTAAGCACATTTCAGATGCCTGTGCTGACAGTGCATGCTGGAACCCCCTGATGTACAGGAAAATTCCTGATATGTAAAACCTTTTACAGCTACCGGTAAGTTTTGTCCAGTAGTGTGCTTTTGAACAGGTATGAGGAATGAGTTGAGGCAGAGAGAAGTCTTACCTTCATAGTGTAGGGCTTTTGGCTCTGGATATGCTCCATGATTGACTTAAGCTTCTTAGAAAATGGATTGTCCAGGTCAGGCAGTGATGTCTGTTAGAATGAAAGCATGGCAGGTTGTTATATTCCGGTCACATCTCTTACGAAGTTGTACAGGACTAGCTGCTGATAATCTATGATGCAAGTTACTGTGGATGTCATTCTGAACCGGGAAATGCTGTCTCCTTCACAAAAACATGTCTCTCACCTGTCTCATCTTAAAGACTCATCTGTCTAAGCTGTTTTTCAGTTTAAAATAATCACTGTATGAAAATTCATTATCAGGAGAAACTTTAACTATAGCGAAGTGTTTTGTTCTGATTTTAGCAATACACCTTCAATAGTATCTGCAACAGTGAAAGTTTAAGAAGGTTTAAAAATGTTGTGAAAGCTGCTCTCCCGTAAGTGTTGGGAGTGTAAAAGCTTATTAAAGTTTTAATGTGTGTTAAGACACTTGTGGTGTCTTAACACCTTCTCCTGGTCACCTGCTTCTGCTTTTAGTTGAATGATGAAAATCTGCCTCATTTGCTTCTCTGATTAGCAGTCTGGTCTTACTAAATCATAAATTCTGAAAAAGGGACTAGTCTCCATCTACTCACAGCCTCGGTGCTGATGTGTGCAAAGGATGGCACGTTGAACAGCCCTTGGATGAGCTCTGGGGGCGCGCTGACTCCCAGCCACAGGAACAGACTCAGCCCGTTGGCCAGAAGGAAGGCCCCTCCTTCTGAGAGGCGTTCCTCAGAGCAGCGGACGGCAGCTGGGACAGTGTCACTCGTCAGATCCAGGCTGTGCTGTGGGCCAAAAATACACCAGAGTTGTAGACGCGGTGCCTTCAAGGTGACTAAAGCTCTAATTAGATACTGAAAAGTAACTATTGAATGGTTTAGTACATTTTAGTGGTTCCTTTCCAGATTAGAGGAATTAGAAATCAAACCTCTTCTTTTTCAGTTAACGCACTCTGTGCAAAGGAAGACCTGCCATAAGCAGGCAGACGCTTGCACACCAGTGTTGATCTTTAGTAAAGCTGGCATCTTTCATTAGCCTGGGCAAAAACCTTGTTAAAAGTGCAGTGAGATTCTTAAAGGATGCTGATGTCAATGATTGATAATGTTCCCCATTTTCCATTAAACTAGAGGTTCTTACCCTCCCTCCTCAATTTAGTTCAACTAGCAACTACATCACAGTAAAGATGTAATCTGGCATGGTAGCCTAACATCTGGCCAGCAGACAGAATCTTTGCCACATCTGCACAATTATAAAAATCATAGCATACCGAAAACAGTTTTACTGAAAACGAAAAGATGTGCTAACAACATACTCACAATTGGTAGAAGCTGGGGATAGAAGAACAACTGTGTGTCAGCCACCCCCATGGACATGACCAGCTGGCGATGGTAAGCTCGCTCGTCAGTTGGGATTTCTGGTCTGCCAACTAGCACCCAGCTCTTCAGCAGACAGTTCATGTACACTGGCAGCACCTTCATTGCGTCCGGAAGGATGAGCTGAAAGGCAGAGAAAGCTTAATATTTAATATAGCCCATGCACTGGGGAACGAGAGCTGGACTTTCAAACACTTAAATAAACCACTGCTGCTTTTCTTCGATTAAAGAGGGGGGGAAAAAAAAATCCAGAAAACTTTTTTATATGTGCTGTTTCAAACCGGATGTGACAGCTCTGAATGGTGGATACGTTTAATAAGAATCCAACAGAAATTCTTTGCCCTATAGACTGTAAGTCATCTTCTTGGATGCTGTCATCTCACTGTAACCCATGCTCATTTTCAGGTACTAAGTTAAAGGGGAGTAGGAGAAGTGGGTGTTTTTTCTCTGAACAGTTTAGGAGGGCAGTGAAGGTCCACAGTAAGTGTGTCTCTGGTATTGTTTCTAACGTATTTGTCCCACGCTAACATTAAACTATTCATTGCCCAGGCTTTTGACTATTGGAAGCGTTGCACGGTATGTAAAAGCCTTAGTGTTTCTCTAAGTTGCATCGCCAGGACATAAGGGTGAATAATGTAAAAAGGAAACAACTGTTGCTTTTACTGGAGCATTGAATTCTAAGTCATATAATTGGGATGTGCCAATAGTTCTAATCTATATGTTACATTCAAGAAGAAGAAATAATTGGAAAATACAGTTTAAAGGTGATCCAAGGAACTAATCTAAATCAAATGCCTCTGACATTATCAGAGTCCTTTGGCCTTCCTATTAATTTCAGCATTAATGTACAAAATTGCCAGTTGTCATTCAAAAAAGTATCAGCAAGCCAACCGTTCCTGCTATCTTTTAAAATGCCTCAAAATCTGAAGGAGATAGATAGGGAAATATTTTGAGAGTTGCAAGAAAAACAGAAGTTAAACTCAAATGCTTACAGGATTTGGGTTCAGTTCAGCCATCTTTGGGTATTTGTTTGAAACAAAAAAAGACTTTTGTCAGAAACAGTTGCTGAAAGGATTTGAAAACACCTTCCTGGTGGTTAAGTTAGACCTCCCCAAATGTGCTGAATATATAAAAGAATGGGCTGAAAATAACAACTCAACTTGAGAGAATTTTCAAGTAGTGTGGAATATAAGTAAGTAATCAAGTTCCTAGAGCTTCTTACCTACCCTTTGGTAAATAAAGGAGTTAGCAGACTGTTATCTTAATCACCATGGATTTTTTTCCCGCCTCACTAGGAGTTTGGCCCCATCTAGACATCAGGTATTTATCACTCCAGCACACTCAAGAGGCCTACATGCAAGTTCAGATTGTTTACTAAGATTCAATGTTATTTTGATTTTTTGACAGTAACAGTCTTACCTGTCAAAAATTAGAATACTAGAAACTTTAACAACATAAGAAGAAGTGAAAGCTTGGTGAGTCAGCACATAATTCCAGCAGGAAGAAAAAGGCTGTCTCAGCTCCTTTGTGTGAATATGATCGTCACTTTCCTCACTGGCATTGCCATTTGCTCTGGAACAACAGCCTCCGTGTGTTGTAATCGCTACCATTGAATCCCGCCTGTCAATTAATTATGCGTGAAAGAAAAGGAAAGGTCTGTCCTGAAATTTTCTTTTCTGGCACTGCTAATGCCGCAGGCATGGTCATTCCTCTGCTGCAAAGCCTGGCTGGGGAGGACTGAGTTCGGGTGGGTTTTACCTGGCTTACTGCCGACGGGCTGGCACAGTTCTTCCTGTAACACGCCAGCATATGAGCTGTCTGATTCACCAGGATCTCTCTGACCGTCTTCAGTGGTTGGCTTAGAATGGCTTTAAAAGCTACAAATACAGAAGAATAAAAGAGCATACTAAGGATGGACACATACTCTTAAAGTACTTAGATTCTGCTAGCTCCTGATTTTACTAACCCGAGGTCTACGGCTGTTCTTTAGTTTCTTTTTCCGCTACTGTGCCTATACGGTTTTGTGTGTGACATGTTTCTAGCTACCATCACAAGCATTACTTTTATGGCAGTATGTCTAAAATATGTCATCTACTTGTCTCTTCAATTTTATAATACTTCAAGAGTTGCTCAGGCTTGGAGCAGCAAGTTACAAAACATGATTTCCCAGTAGGTAATCACCTCAGCTCCCATTCCTTCCCCTTCCTCCACCCCAAAGTAAAAAAAGGAAACGAAATCGGTCTGTTATAACTTTACCTGACTTAGCAAAGAAGTTGATAAGTGCATCAGTCTCACAAGTCTTGTAGACATCAGCTAACTGGGAGCTGCAATTTAAACCTATATTGTGTATGCGAAGTCTTCTTTGCCCACTTACTGATGTGTAAAGGACGGCACACTGCAAGAGAGGAGCAAATTACCATTTAGTTTTATTTTAAAACAAAAAGCTTCCGTCATGCAAGAGCCATCCATTTTGTGCGTAAAAGGCATATAATTACTGCTGAAGACAGCCTAACCTTGCAGTGCTGCTTCAGTGCTTCTGTCATCTGTAGGACCAAAATACCTGCATTTTTAATGCAAGTGTATTAGACATTATAAAAGTTACTAATCTTAAAATTATAAAAAAAAATAGTACGACTGATTGAGGGCTTAGTACTCTCATTTGCTACACACTGATGGTATCATCTGAAAACAAGAGCTCACGGATTGTAAATTTGGAAATCATACTTTGTAACAGTGTAATATTTGAACAGTTCAAATAAATGTAGCTGAGAAGATGCCACACAAGAGAGGAGACGCTTGCTGAGAAGTACTCTGCCCATCACATTATCGCTTGGCAAAAACAACACAGAAAAACTTCCTAATCTTGAAATGTTGAGTGGGTCTTTTTATGTGAATAAGTTGCTTATGAAGTGCAACAAGAGATCCTGCTAACTCCTGTATCCTGCATCCACCATGGGCTTAGATATTAAAAATTTAGGGTGTAATTTAAGAATTGCCTTATGACACCAATTCTACTTCAACATGATGTTGATACTTCAATATAATGCGTGATTCAAAGCCTGGATTCAAAGCAGGGCATACACAGACTCCAAGTTACTGTAGTCCGCCTTGCATTAGACAGCGCCACAAGTAGATCTCCTACGGAAGAGCTGTACATGCAACATCTACGTGGCATATACATCCCTGTCCTGCTGCACCCTGGCGCGAGGAAGTGACTTCAGCTGTACCAAACTGGATGTTTCACAGTGCTGCATTCATACAGGGATTATCTGCTGACCTATGAATGTGTTTATAGGGGCAAGCTAAAAGCCAAGCAGAACAGAAATAAAAAGTTCTGCTAATTCCATGGCTTAAGTTTAAAACCTTGCAAGCTGTAACATTTTCTGTCATTAAACAAGAAAAAGGTCATGACTAAACATCTAGAATAGTAAACAAAACCTTCCATTACCTGATAATGGGTAGGATACTCCTATTCCTAACAAAAGATATGTCACAAGTCTGTTTGTTGGCAATTTTCGCAGAGAAATATCAGTTATTGCCTAAGTAGCATTTCCAGGAGCGAGTGGGTCTTGAGCTGTCCGAGGGGTTGGAAGTGATGTAGAGCAATAGAGAACTGCTCTTGAACAGAGATGTCACAAGGAATGCCACAGCAATAAGTTTCCATATAAGTAGTAATGAATCTTATACTCCAAATAAACTTCTTTAGTAAAATGGAAAAAGTAATAGCTGATGAGGTCTCAGTGAGTTTTCAGAAAGCATTTTGGTATCTCTGAATAGAACACGCAGTATAGCGGTAGTAGAACACACTAATTGTCATGAGGAACATTGATGGGCTTTTGAGGTAAGATGCAACCTTTGCCTAGTTAATTAAAACCTTTTTTTTTACTAGCGGTATTGTGTCACCAGAGACTGTGCAAGCTGTGCCTTGCTCCCACCAATCCCACACCATAACTTTTTTTCTGTTACAGCTACAGAAGTTCTTGCTCACAATTTCATGACATTACATGTAGTTCAGTTTTTCTTTTTACCTGAATTAAGGCTCCACTGTCTTCATTCAGTTTGTCATCATGTTTGAACTCCACTGTCACTGCCTTGTCACAGTCAACTGCTGCCATCTCTACATCTGTGGTGTTGTTCATGTAAATAGCACCAAAGAAGTCCGTAGCCCTGAAGCCTACAGCCAGATAAAAACAAAACAAACACATCCTTTTTTTTAAAAGTGGCAAATAAAATTGACATTGTTTTGTGACTTTCTTTTTNTTCCCTCAGGGATTTGCAGCCTCAGGGGGTGCCACCAACTGTCCTTGCCAATGGCATTTTTTGACAGTTGGGTGAGAGGGAAAAGCTGACAGGGCATGAAGCTGCGCTGTGCCTCTGAGACCACCCAGAACCTTTTGCGCTGTTGACTTGGCCACTTTGTGCATGTATTTTTCTCAAATACTTGCATTTGAGGTAACAACAAACGCTTGAAAAGTAGACACAGTAATGTCATTTGAAGTACGAAAATGAAGGAACACGTAAGTGTCCAGCAGCAACACCTTTTTATACAACTTAGTTGCAATCCAAGATGCATGCATAATGATCAGAAGCCTTACTCATATTTGAAAATTAATTGTTATGGAGGCATATACAGGAAGGACATATTAATGCATTTTATCAGACTATCCAATTACTTTTCGAGAGGTACATAATGAAGTTAAAACAGCCTGATCTTACAAGTGATCTGTACAGCACTATATTATTTAAAATTAGATATTGTCATAGCATTCATGTTTATTTTCATTCCTAACGGGTACCATTACCTGTACTTGTCCGAACCCTCATTATTGCATCAAATCCGGTCTTTTTTTCTATGTCCTTCCTGAGGTCATTTAGGAACTGGGGGCTGTCAGCATCGAGCTAGAAACGCAAAGCAAAAGTTGGAGTTCACCACTGGGTGGCAGCAACATAGCACAAACCCAACCCTCTCCCTCTCCCTGGGACGCTCCCCCCCCCCCCTCCCGCCC
>VYZW01031485.1:0-10015 GCA_013401315.1 Balaeniceps rex | reverse complement strand
ACCTTTTAGTCCATCACAGCCATAAGATGTGGGCATGTAGGACAACAGAAGAGTAACTGGCATTACACGTGGGTTAAGACAGTGGGATTTCTGAGTAGGATAGGCTTGGTGAGGGCAACAAAAGGCACAATTTCAAGGTGTGAGCATGGTCAGAGGACCACAAGAAACAGGCAATTTCCAAGAGGATTTAATCTGGGGACACAAAGGTTTGTGCATGTTGCATGAAGCAAGGCTACTTGCACATGTGCAAACCAAACCCTATCAGTGTGCCTAATTCACAGTTGTCTCCCTCAGCCATTTGTAAAGCCTTCCTGGAAGTGTGGATGAACAACTTCTTTCAACAGAATATATACTTTTTATTGTCTCTTAGCTCAAGAGCAGCCAAAAATGTCACGCTACCGAAAAAAAAAAAAAAGGAGAAAAAAAAAAAAATCTGGAGCATCCCCAAATATGTGAAAATCAACAGAAAAGAAAAATATTCTAAAAGTTGCAAGTGGTGGAATACAAAGGTTTTAAATGACACAACAGCTATATGTCATATTAACATGCTATTCCTTATTGCAAGTACAATGAAAATAGGGAATGGTTAAAAATGAATGACCTTGGACTTACAGGATTTCCAAGAAGGAATTAAGTAGAATACCACCTATGCTGTGTTTATGATTGTATCGGCTTCTACTTAGCGTTTTTTAGAAGCAGATTTTGTGGCTTTTTGCCACTTTTGACTGACTGTCCAATTAGGCAAATGGAACCTATTTCCATTTATCTCTTTACTATGGTGTTATACATGGGTTTTTTTGGACTCACTTAGATTTTAAGGGAAATTTGACAGCAGCCTTCTCCAAAGGTTTCCATTTGCTCTTTTTTCCCTTAATTCATATTTAACTACAGCCCACTGTTTTGAAAAGTCATAAAAATATAACTGCACAAAGTTCTCCATTGAGAAAGTTTTACCTATTGAGAAAAGAAATATAGAAATAAATCTATATCTTAAAACACACTTTAGAAGGCAGTAGGATTAAAACAGAAAGCCATTCAAGATTTGCCAGGAAACTCTGCCCTTTTACACTGAAGCAATTCTCACCTGATGGACATTTCTTCATAACTGGCATGCCTTGAACCCTGACTTGAACTTTTCATTGTGAAGTTTGTGGTCTTATTTTTGGTGGTTCACACTGTATTTCCATTTGTGATATCACACATTTCATTCTAATTTTAGTTTCTATTTTTCTTGATCATTATCACCAAAACACAAATGGATTTATTATGAAGGCAGGAAGAAAAATGCATAAAGAGTCAATAAAAGAAAGGAACATAAAGTGAAATTACGAACCTTCAGGCATAATTTTTTGTTTGTTTTTTTTCCTGTTTGTTTATTTGTTTGTTTTCCAGGAAATGGAGGACAATCCAAGGAAAATAATTTTCCCTTTCTTTTTATTGACATATAAGAGTTGTAGATTGAACAATATGTATGTCATAATACAAAATCCTATATTTCCATGCAACAGCTATGAGAGTCTCTCCTAGAATACTAAAAAACATGTTTTGCTAGGACTGAGGGGATTAATCATGATAAAGCTGAGCAATTTTTAGTTTATATGAAACTACTAAATGCTTCATTAGGGATTCTGGACTTCCTTTCGTTTCCCAGCTTTCGGCTATACCTCAGCAGGAAATTTATGGTGCTGTCAAGAATTTCCAGTGATGAAGAAGTCTCCCCTCTGCTATAGTAGGATCTTAAGTGGCTGACTGATACCTAGATCTGTCAGCAGTCCTGCATAACTTGATCTTAGTGTTACAGGGAGGGCCAAGTCATATTTCTAGAAAATTTAGTCCTCTGAAGCTTATTCAAGAATCAAGAAAATATTTGCTACTCTGTGTTCTGCACTTCCTAGAACAGACTTCAGACCTAAATATTAGGATGTAAATGCCTTGATTAAGTACATGAAGAATTATGGATAGGAAACATGCAGTTTATTGAGTCTGTACTACCAAATGAGTAGTTTTGGGTAGGTATGAAAAACAAAGAAACAACCTCTGTGGATCACAAAAATTAGGACTCATTTCTTTTGTGTCATTCAAATAGTCTTTCCCAGCTTGGCTGATTTCCATCCCAACCATCCTCCTGGTAGTCAGGAAATGATTTCAGTGACCACTTTGTAATAGAGGACCCATGCAGTGTTTTTATGTGGCAGGTTCCATTTTACAGGTATATTTCTTTCTGTGGCTAGTGTGGAACACTAATTGCTCTAAGGATAAGCAATATGTTGTCATTCTTAAATATGCACTACCTCCTTTATCCCCCACCCCCATTAAAATTTCTAGCTCTAATTAAATGTTTGCAAAACAGGAGGTGCAAGTATTTCCTCATCCTTACATGGAGGCAACACAACCATAATCTGTTCTATATCATGTCGGCCTTCACAAGTGGGGTGACAGCTGTGAGTTGTGTATGACAAAAAATATATTATTAGTTTTAGATATTATCATACCTGTACTTAGCATTACTAACATTGATTATTTAAGGCTAAATAATAAATTCTAGACACAGATGGAAACACAGCCGAGCTGCCCTGTTCCAGTGACTCCTTACCATTCGTTAAATTCCTGTTGGATGCAACCAGCTCAAGCCGGACATTTCTGCTGATGAGGATGTGGCGGATGAAACATGACTGTTTATTCTTCTCTTCCTTTCCAGTTACTTATTGCTTACTCAATTGCTTATTCTGTACCAGGAAAGAAGGTTCAAGGAGAGTATCTCCAAAGGGATTTAGTTCTGCCAAGGTTGTAGTGGCTGCTATCAGTTTCATCCCAGATGGTTTGTGCAAGTATACATGTGCTGTTGTCCCTGTGCCCTTCTCTACCTCCCAGTTTTAAGTGTTGCTCTTTTAAACAGCAGCTACTCCTGGGTATACCCAGGGGTCTGCACAGCCCACATCCCTCTGTTACTGCTCCCTTCCAATGGAAAGGCAGAGGCTGGATTTTTTTTTGTTTGCTTTTTTGCACTCCTTTGAAATAGTTTATATACCACTATTTTTCAAAACTTGCCTCATTTAGATAGGAACAGTCTGCCTTTATTTTCTAGCAAAGGGGGTGCATTTCTGGCTTCCACGTCTTTCTGCTCAATCTGCCTGGCCACTTACTGATCTGCTGTATTGCAACTCATTTTACAAACACAAATCAAAGACAACATCCTTCTCTTAGAGAGCTTGAGGGCAATTTTCAAAGGAACAGAATTCAGATAGGCAACAAACCTTCATTGCTTTCAAATGGACTGAGCATCTAATTGCATTTTACGCCTCTCTTTTTGGATGTAATAATCCTGTCTGGCAGTACAACTGGCATCAAAGAATTCCTTGATAATATCTATTCTCAGGCCTTAAGTCATTGACACAGTGTTGTTGCTCCCCTATACATCAGTTCTTACACTGTGACTATGAGTGTGAGGTAAGGTAGGAAAGGGTTAGTTCTGTCTGTTTTTTCCTGGGGCCTGGCAGCCCTGACTACCTTCTTAACCAAAAAAAAAAAAAAAAGAAAGGGAGGGTGGGGAGGAGAGAGGGAGAGACAGAGAAAAGGAGAAACAGAAAAAGTTCTCATGTCAGCGGGTTTCCTAAAAGATAAAAATTAAAAATGAAGGAAATTAATTTTTCATGAACTGCTTTTCAGAATCCAGCTTCTTAAATCTTATAGCCTGTTTATTACATGGAGGACTGCAGTTACTTTCCATGGAGGGCTGAAGCACTAACTGATGTTACCAACCAAGTACTGATTAATACCTTGTCCTGTGGGGTAAGTTTGTTGTGAAACCAATACTCTTACGGTGGCATTTCAGAAATCTTTTTCTCCTCGTGTGACTGATGTTTTTCATCCACCAACTGTGACACAGTTTTCTTTTATTCACAGTGGAAGAAGTCAATCCCAGTGTCTCATGCCTTTATTCTAAGGTAATCACAGCTTTTTGAATATAAAATATTACTCTGTATTTCAGCACCAAAATTCATACAAATCAAATGTGTTAATAAAAGCCAAAAGCAATGACAAGGGAAGATATTATTGAAAACATAGTAAGAGAAGAGTGACCATCTCATGATCAAAGAACCCATCCATAGCTTTTAAAGAAGTGGCTTGTAAAAATCTGTGTGATTTATTTATGCTAGTAACTTAAAATATTAATAATTAAAACTGAAAAGCCTTGTTAACACATACGATTTACACAAATGTATGTCAGGGTACAGCAGAATCATTACAATATGCAAAAAATGAACTGGTGTACAGTGGGGGTTCTACTTGGATGCCAGGAGATTAAGAGTATATTTGCATTGCTGCCTGGTATCTCACAACTAAAGCATTTTATAAGCATCAGCACACTGACAGAGCTGCCTCACAGAGATGAAATAAAATACTGACCAGCAATACAATTTTCCTACTGATGTCACTAGAGATGTTAATTGTGATTTGATATTTGATATTAAAAACCTTTTTTGTCCATATATGTACAAAAAACGTAATAGCTCACCATGAGTGTGGCAGGGATGTGAAAGATGGGACTGAAAGGACAGGAAAGAAACAAGGGGCAGTGAAATGGCAGAGAGGTGCTAAATGGGTGTATATTTGAGCTGTAAGATATGAAAGGGACTGCAGTAAGGTATGTGGATGAAAGGGACTGTGGTAAGGTATGTGGTATTGAGTTCCCATCCATACCTCTGTTGTTGCTCCCAAATTAGACGTAAAACACTCTAAGTAGGGACAGTATCTCAGCTCACTCTGGTGGACTCTAGGATACAGGCATGCTCCTCATGCCTAGTTGGTTTATTGGCAGAAACCTGCACTCAGGTCAAAGTGCATCTTAGTAATATATTAAAATTGTGCATATAAGCACTCAAATGTATGAACCACCAATAGATCAACTCTGCTGTTGATGTAAAACTTCACAGCTCATCTCACGTGAGTGATCACCACCTTGCAAAGGATCAGGCTGATGATCTGTGGTGTTGTTGATGCCATCTTGGTTCCAGAAGAACCATCAAACTTTGGGAGAAAGACACTGACAGAAAGCAAAGTGGGGAGCCCAAAGGCACATAGTGCCAGGGCCCTGATGGCACAAAAAATGCACCTGACCAGCCCGCCCTGGGGCCTCCTGCCCAACCCACCTCAATGACCCTGGGGCTCCATCTCTGCTCAGCCAGGGGCTGTCAGCCCCTGCCCAAACTCCCTTTCAGGGCCAGGAGCTCCCTGGGGGCTACAGAGGCTCCCCGTGGGGCAGGCAGAGCAGGGTCTCACAGCCAGGGCAATTGAGGCAATTTGCAATGGACTGCCTCTTTGGTGGTAGGATCACATGTTTGTTCTCAAACAAAATAATGCAAAATATTTTTTTCTTTTTTTTTAAATTAAGATTTGAATATGCATCATTTTCTAATACTCTTGTATTACAATAATTCATTTTCTTCAGAAATCAGTTCACAGAGCTAAAATGCTCTGATGATAAATTCTCATCTATGCATGTCAATATAACTTTCAAAAACGTGCCACATATTTTTAAAAGTGCAGCAGCACTGCAATCCTTGAGGATACTCAAAGAGGAGGTGCAACCAGTCACAGCCCTAGTTTACTTGTTCATGAATAACAGATATTCCCAAAACTGGAACGCCATGTTAGAGTTTCTGCTCAAAGAGGATTGGTGAGAGGATCTATTGTTTGAAGTCTGCCTTGATTGTAGGCATTGCACACAGCAGAATTAAACATAAGTCTTTTAAAGGCAATCCATTTTCTACAGCACTGTATTTTCAGATGTATAACCTGGGGGTTATCTTTGAAAAGAATGAAACAAACCTAACATGTCTCTGTGTCCCTCTCCTCCTGTGTAGATTAGAATGCAGGTAATATGAAGGGAAGTCTACTTCAGGGGTTCTCCCGCCCAGAAGTCCCCTGCCTCCAACTCCATACTACATGTTTCCTCTCTTCCCCAGGTTCTACTTCCCCTGATCCCCCTCCCTCTGCTCCCGCTGACATGAAGATCCCATGCTCTTGGTTCCTTCTTGATACTACTGCTGATACTATTCAGGAGGGTTTTTTTTTCAAAAATTGATGCTCATTTAGGCATCCACAGATTACTCTGAGTCTCAGTATTAGTGCTGTAACAACTCTCCGCTTGCACTCCACGTCAAGCGACAGCAGCGTACAGTGGATGGTCTTCCTGACTGTTTTTACAGTTTGAGATTGCTAATCAAAGCCATGGCTGGCTGAAAGAAAAAAATCTCTCGTACCTATCTTGAAAGAGTAGAGAGAGAGGACAGATTCTTTGTCACTGGCCAGAGTTATAACTGTCCGCCTTCCTGTCCCAGCTCCAACAGTAAAACTCTCTGGTGATGGATCCCATCTGCGTGCGTTCAGCAAACTGTATATGGAGTGGAAAGCCCTCAGCAAAGTGTCGAGTCTGGCCTTACTTGCCTGAGTGGCTGAGACTCTTTTTAAAAATAAATCTTGCAGTGTCCAGAAGTTATTGAGACAATTTGTGAGATTCTAGAGATAATGCCTGTGCTAAATTGAAGGAAAAGGCTCAGCAACTTCTGTATCACTGCCTGCTAGCTCTTAGGGAATACCGGCTCTCTAATGATGACTACATCTCTTTTTCTTGTAAGTTTCCTTACTGTCTACCAGAGGAGTCTGCTCATATTTACTGTTTATTTCTATATACCTGAGTTTTTAATTGCACATAACCTTTTACAGCCATTTTGCCTTTCACCTATTGCAGGATAGATACTCAGTGAAATTATGGTTTCACTTAAACCAGGATAAATGAATGAGGCTACAAGGGAGCAAATTTTGGCCTTCCTCATGGCTCAAAGTGAATTAGCAGTCTCAAGCAGGGAGAGTATTGCCACCCTGTGAAGGAAATAGAAATATACAATTTTATCTGATCTTTTACAGCAATTTTTTTCCTTGCCCTTTTTCTTCATCCCAACACAAAACTGCAGGGAGGAAGGCAGGGTCAAAAACTGTAACTGCCTCAATGTTCCCTCAATTTAAATCTTTTCAAGAGTTCAGCTTTCATGCAATTTGCTCATGATGAAAAAGAAAAAGTGGTTTGGTTTTTTTTTTTGGTTTTCTCTGGCATTGGAGAGTAAGTATGCATAGTCTGGAATCCTCATGCAATGCCCATTATCACAGTATCTGAGTGCTTCACAGGTCATCATACGTACAGCTCTCACACCTTTTTTCCATGTCCAAAATTCTACCTTAATATGTAATGTGTTTTTCAATGTTTGTACTACATCAATCAATTCTTTCTACCTTATCCCTCTGACCACCCCGGGGATATAAACTTCTACACACTGTGCATTAATGTCCTGAACTTCTTTAGGCAGCAAACAGGTTGAATTGGAATGAAAACATTATTACATATGTTTAGCATTTTAGACATGTGTCCATTTTATTAGCATTTAATGGGTAAAATTGGCAAATTTATCTGACACACAAAATACAAATGTAGAAGAGAAATCATTACTTTGAGGCTGTAAATGCCAGGCAGGTTTTCTCTTCACAGATAACATTTAAGAAACAAAAAAATTTATATTTTTAAGTGGTGAAAGAAGAAATAGAGAATGGTAAAGACAAGAATTATTGCTGTTTTCCACCCTGAAACGGTGGATTCTCTGTTTGAGCAACAGAACTCTGGATATAGCCCAGACACAGTCCTGGCTCAGAAATGAACATTTCAGCATTTCTAGTGCCAATTACATTCATTTGTCTTCAGTTTTTGGGGAAGGGGGAAGCTGGGAGGGGAAAATAGCACAGGGAAAAAAAATAAAAGAAGCATGGCAGCCATGTTCTCACCATCCTACAATGTTCTTTTTAAGATCTGAATAAGGTTGTGCTCAGATCTCCATATTCGTTTGTCAAGGCACAGCTCCTGCTGTTGGGAATTCTAGTACTGCAATGGTTATTACCACTTTGCTAAAGGCAGCTATTACTCTAGTTATCTAAAGACAAGGAAAGACAAGACCCTGCAAAAATGAGATTTTAATCACTGTGTTGTTTTATTTGATACCGATTTTAATCATCTTTCCCCCCTGAGCCTCGTTTTTATTAAATTACAAAATATAAAAAGGATCGTGAGCCCTGCTAGAGGTTTCTGATTTAAACTTCTGACGTTGGATACTGTAGGAATAGGTACCTGGAAGAACTTTGCATTGCAAACCTTGAAGTTCCTTTTCTACCCAAAATCTTTCTGTCTTTATAGAAGTATACTTTTATTTACCAAACACTCTTATATGGTACGTACATGAATAGTGCTTAAAGGCAAGAAAGTCAGTTTGCAATCTGTAAAATCAAAAGTAGGCAGGCGTTTTGACTTAGCATACTCTGTAGCTATGCTTATGATTGCAAACTGATAATGGTTTCAGAGGGGCTGTGTTGGTATGTGTATGTGGTTTCTTTGAACCCACATGCCTCTCATTGGTTCCTTAATGTTACATCTCCCACTTTTTCCTGACTGTTTCTTATAGCTGTATGCTGTCCTTTGTCACCACTAGATTAAACTATGGGGAAGAACTGTCTTTCACCAAACAGCCTTAACAGAATAACATAACAGCCAAAGCTAATAAAATAATAAACATACTAAACAACAATAAAGGAAATCCAACACTTAGCACGGTCGTTTAGAAATTGAAGTCTGATCTATACAGAAAGTAAAATTTCTCAGCTTGGGGAAACTTGAATAGGAAGTGATATCAGCTAGAATTTGAGAAAATAATTTAGAAGAAATACTTTATGGAATGAACACTTATTTTTCCAACCCCCCATAATAGCATTGTGCAAATCACTGTTCCTTCTGCATGACGGACTAACCGAAAATCTTTCTGAGAATGTTTTTTCTATCAGCATTGATTGCCTGCTTTTCATTACTTCACGGCTTTTAAGCGTGTTTAGCTGTGTCTGGTCACATGATGCACATTACATCCCTGGAAATCATGAACGTCATTCTTCTCATCAGGAAACCCCACCTGCATGATGTGTAGAAGACAGTCTTGCCTACACTTCTCTCTTGAAATGTTTTTCTGTTGACAAAAATAGGGACATTGTAATAAAATGTACCACAATATTCCAAAAATAGAATGTGACAGATTAGTCTGCTATCTTCTTTGATAAGGTTATCTTGATTTCTAAATAATACCATTCATACAGATTTTTGTGAAACATTTAATATGGTGAACTATGGGAAAATATTAATTAAAATGAAGAAAAGGATTTGCAGCAAAACTAAAGGATATAAGGAACAGTCTGAAGAGGATGCAGAATGGGTAGATGACAGGAGTTAGGACTTGAAAGCAGAATTGTTAGGCATTTATCTTGGGACTCATCTTATTTAATATATCCAGTAATGGCTAAGGAATGAAACATTGTAGGACACTAGTAAATTGCCTGGATACCATGCATTAGGGAAGCTTTATAGATGCACTGGAGATCAGAATGCCACAGAGCCTTAAGGATTAATGGAATAGACGATAACAGTGGGTGAAGCTTACTATGGAGGAGGTCCCTTCCAGGTCTTTCTTTGACGTGACATGTATGATCACTTTAAAACCAATGCTGGAATGGAATAGAATATGGCAGTCTCTTAGCTGTGTTTGGACTGCCTGTACTAACTCCATGATATCAAAGTAATTTTCTTCCTTCCTTCCTTCCTTCCTTCCTTCCTTGTTCTCCCCAGGAAGTTATGTTCAATGACTGTTTGTAGAAGAAGAAAATTCACTGTTCATAACAGCAGAAAAATAGAGGTCATCAATAACAATGCTACTAACTCAATGGTTTTTTTCAGAATAGAAAAATCTAATGTTAGGAGATCTGTTAGTGATACTGGATGATATTTGAAACATATTAAAGTTAACAGCCAAAGTCATTGGCGTCAGTGACACCCAGATTTCAACTGTTGTTTTTCATGAAATGAGTACTGCTTGAAAAGGGGAACAGACACAGTTCTTCACAAAATTCTGGCACTAATACCATTGGCCTGGGA